>PVHT021183691.1:1295570-1359606 GCA_004024745.2 Catagonus wagneri | reverse complement strand
ATTGTTAATAAAAAAAAAAAGAGTTCACTCTCCTCTGAATCTACCACCAACAATGTGAGCATGATTAGAGTGACTATCACTTTGTCTCAATTCTGGGAGTTTAGTTTATGGAGTAGTGGGGACTATGGTGAACTAGAAAGCAGGAGAAAATAATGGTTTTTGTCTCCAGATAATTGTCTGCAGGAAAACAGGTCTTTGTTGCTTTTGTTTTTTTCTTTAGGTCTTTTTTTTAAGGTTGCACCCACAGCATATGGAGGTTCCCAGACTAGGGGTCAAATTGGAGCCACAGTTGCCGGCTTACACCACAGCCACAGCAATGCCACATATGAGCTGTGTCTGCGAACTACACCACAGCTCAAGGCAACACCAGATCCTTAACCCAGTGAGTGAGGCCAGGGATCAAACCTGTGTCCTCATGGATACTAGTCAGATTCGTTTCTGCTGAGCCGCAATGGGAACTCCCTGGGTTTTTTGTTTGTTTGTTTGTTTTTTAAGGAAACTGAAAATCCCCTCAAAATTTTTTTTTCCGTAATGTCCAAGAGGTCATACATTTCAGAGGAATCTCCCTATTTTAAAATCCTAGTAATTAACTAACGTGGGCCAAGATTACATGCCAAAACAAACAGGGCTCTGAGGCTGCCGCAGCGCCTGCAGGAGCCAGCACTTTTAGAGTGAGGAGCAGAGTGCTGGTAGGTCAGGGAGAAGGGCACCAGTGGAGGCCTGCAGCCCTGCCCTCCAGCTCAGCTCCATCCCACCAGTCCTCCAGAACCTCTGGGTCCAGTAAACCTTAAAGGATAAAAAAAATATCTTTAGCAGAGATCCTTTCCTCTCCTCTCTTTCATACTTCCTTCTCTGAAAAAGAAAATATTGAAAGTCATCAGATCCACTGAGATGCTGAATTCCAAACAAAGGGGCAAAAATTATTCATCTCCTGCTAAGGAAGGGCCTTCTGAAGGGGCTCAATCAATGACGTGGATTCTGCTTGGAGGACTAAGAGGTAACCACCCGAATGTTCCTCAAGACCAGATGGACTTTATTTGTGTCTGCTGGGGGCGGGTGATCTGTCCACAGCCACTGAGGTCAGCAACAGGGTAAAAATAGGACCAGAAGCTTGGGGCCTATTAGAATGACACAGACCTCCTCCTTCCGGCATTAAAGTATATTAAGACCATTTATCTCATTTGATGGGACAGAAAGGTGCTTGTGTAAGGTGAGGTATACATATCACAGTTCCCTTTTTATGATTTTGGTATTAAAGACCGAACACAGAGGTCAAGGAATTAAATGATATTGTAGCAATGCCAAATACTAAAGGAGCATTTTCTATCATTTTGATTGCACTGCTATGAAAAAGACTATTTCTTGTCCACAGCAAACTCATACATTTTTCTTTTTTCTTTTGCAGTGCCTGAGAAACATCCTCAGAAATTGAATTTGGGGATCTAAAAAACATGTGTATTTCCTTTGGACAGCAGGCATTTGTTTTGAAAGACGTGCCAAGTTTTTTACAATGGAAAGGGAGGCTAGGCCTTAAAAAACAGGCGAAGCTCTTATCAGAATGTTTTACATGTGGAAAGAGCACTTAAACCCATGATGCAAACTTTGAACAGGCAATACATTTTAGTATGTGAAATTATTCACAAATTCACAGTAATTGCTAAATTTTAATTTTAACCCGTTGACAGAAAAAGATATACAGCCTAAAGGTTGAGGATTATGTTTTATTCGGCGGGCTTTCTGAGAACTTCAAGCCCAGGAAGCAGTCTCTCAGATAGCTGTGATGGACTTCTCCAAAAAGGCAAGGGGGGAGCCAAGATATATAAGGATTTTTACAACAAAGACAGTCAGAACATCAAAAGATTACTGTTAATTAAAGAAAACTAGATATCTCATGTTAAGGAATTCAGTACTTTTCCGTGTGTGGGAAGATGCAAGAGTCTAGGCTCACTGGAATCAATCCATTGATACGCACCTTGGCTCTCTAGGGTCGGTGTATCCCCCCCCCTCCCCTGCCGAGTCCCCTCAGGGTGCACTGTTGAGGGTGGCTGCAGTGGCTTGAAGGCAACATCCTTTGTTTGCTAATATGGCAGGCAATACTTTCCGTTCACAGACCTTAACCTCAAACTCTCTACTTTCCCATTCCCTTTCCTTAGCTCCTCCCATCTCACTTCAGTCCACATAAAGTCTTGTTTAATTATTGAGCTAGTATGAAGATAGTTTTAACTTGTGGTTCTGGTATAATCTTTCAAAATACCGTAATTTATGTCAAGTGATTCCATACCATACAGTCTGCTGAATGAACAGCTGGAACAAAAAGTATAATGACATGAAAACTTATATGGGCAAGAGTGGGATGGGCCCATATAAAACAGGGAAAGCCGTCCCTTGAAGAGTATGGATCAAGGTCACAGGTAAGACCTGTGCAGACAAGCTCAGGCCATAGGGAAGCCATGGTATTCTTGGCATTCCTGATGATTCTCAATTTTATGCCCTGTTCCAGGAAGTATGAATAAAGTAATACATTTGACCTCATCTGTGAGGGCCAGAAATACTGAATAGCTCATTAACTGTGTTGATAATTCTTCCTTGCTTTGATGATTGGAAGGGCTAGACAAATTATTCAGAAGAGCCAAGATTGGTGTTCCCCAAGCCAGCTGATAATCAGAATCTACTTTAAAAATAAATTCCCAGCTTTTTTTCCCCTCAGAAATTTTAATTTCAGGTTCTTCTATGGGCCAATTTTTAAAGGTTCTCAAGCCGGCTCTCATGATAAGCTAGGGATGGAAACCAAGGACTGAATCTAGCGGTTCTAACCCTTACCACACACACATTAGACCCTGGAGGAACATACTAGACCTATCAAATCAGATTCTCCGAGGGACCCAGGGAGGCCTCCAGGGATTATAATGTGCAGCTGGTGGAGAACAAGGTGTCCTTGCCCCCGCCTAGGAGAGCACTGGAGCCACTGAGGCCAGTCCCTCTTGTTCTTACTCCCAAAACTGGCAGTTTTCCAAGAGATGGAGGAAGTGGAATAATAAATGAAACCACATTTGCAAGCTATATTCAGAAGAGAAAATGAATGATTCACTGTTTCTTAAATATTTAGATCCACAGCCTCTCATGCAATTCAAGTTTAAGCAACATGAACTCTTTGTGATCTTTTACACACTCTCTTTGATAAACTTATGTGTCTCTGCTACTTGCTTCTTAGGAATGTCCAAGATTAAGATATAAAGGCTGAAAGGGTGAGAGATTGAGGCTCAGTGAAGAGGGTGTGGAAGTCGCATGCAGACTAAGAGCCTGGCACACAGCTTAAACCACCCAAATCACTTGTGCCCAAGGTAGAGTGATATTCCTTTTCCTGAACGCTGCATCATAGAGGAAACAGTAAGGAGCTGGGACTGCAAATTTTGAGTGAGAACGGGGGGAGATGCCACACTGAAGGGTACCCTTCCCTGTTGTGGACCACAGCCAAATGCACAGAGAGAAGCAGGGCAGGAGGATATAGTACAAACAGCAGTGAGCCTGGAGAATCATGCTTTGCAAAATACTGAGTGCCACTATGTAATATGCACTATGTCAGTAGCAGGGACTAGGGCTGCAAAGAAAAGCCAGTGAGACACCATCCCTGTTCCCATGGAGCTTGCAGTTTAGTGGGTGGGTGGGCAAGAAGATGAGCACATCAAAATTCACTCTTCAGCCAGACTTAGCCCTACCAGCTATATCTGACAAATTATTAATTATACTATAGCAAATCATAACAAATTAGAAAATGCGTTATCCTTCTTGTCTCAACATCCCTATCTGTAAAACAGGTATCACACCTGTACTTCAGGGTTGAGAATGAAATAATTTTCTTATCCTTTCAGAAGAAGGAAAAATGATGTCTTCTGGAGAGTACAAACAAGGTTTTTAAAGGAGATGGAACCTCACTAACTTTCAAGGTTCAGAAGGATTTTGACTGGTATAGGTAGAAAAGTGCAAAGGGGCTGAGTGAGGACAGGAGTTTGGATGAGTGTATTAAACAACAGAACACCCACCACTATTACTGGCTGCTTTAAGATTCCTAAACCACGCAGTTTTGAATATAATATGACTAGCTCTCCAGATTCTCAATGGAGTTGGGCCAAAAATTTCATCGTCTAAGGGTGGGAGGGAAATATGGAGGACAGAACAAGACTGAAGGCCGACAGTGGACCATAGCTGGGAAGCAGAGATCAGGAGGTGAGCCCCCAAGACTCAATCTTTCCAGATCTGAACAACAAAATAAATGCTCAGTAACCATGTGATGGCTGGAATGTCACTGTTTTGGAAGTCCCAGATAGCCACAGGACCCAGCATTATACCCAGAGTGCTTACTCAGCATTGATGACCACCACCGGCTGGTTCAGAACCAAGTTTCTACCTGGATAGAACTGGATAGTGCAGCTCGATTCTCAGCTCTCTAGGTTAGCTATGTAGCTATGGAGCACATAGTTTATGAAATGGGGTTCTCAAAATGTGGTCCTCAGACCACCGCAGCACCCAGGAAGTTGCTGGAAATGCAAATTATCAGGCTCTACCCTAGACCCATTGAATCAGAAGCTCTGGGGATGGAGCTCAGCCATTTATGCTTCAAGCCTCTAGGAAGCACACTGAAGTCTGAGCAGCCCTGCTTTGCACGGAGGAATTTCTGGACCCCTTTATTATACTCTGGCAGGGTTTTGGTCTGCAACCATTGCCTTGGACAAATCATTTATATCTTCAAAGAACCAATAAATGAAGAAAGAGGGAGTTGGCACCCAAAGACTCATTTCCAAGGTCTCTTTCAACTGTAACAGACTATAATTCATCAGCTCACCAGTGAGGAAAACATTTACAGTTCATTAGTTCAACCAGTTTGTTGGTGTTGGCATTCGCGGCTCTTGTTGAGGGCAATAGCATGGTGTCTGAATTCTAATGGCTAATTTAGAAATACCACCCATTTCTATCATTCAACCTTTTAAACTGGTATTATTAATGGTCTATGAGTAACCCTTGTATGGGAAGTGTATTGAAATATGGGCTTTGTGGTAGGAAAACCAATGAAATGATTGCAATGTATTTGTCTCTGCTGTGGTTATATACAATTAGTGAGAACTAGCCCTTGCATTGAATTAAAATTCTAAACACAGGTGGGCCAGGACTGATTTAAATGATTAAATCCTAGAAAAACTACTTTCAAATAAACCTCTCAACAAAAAACTTAACAATGGCAGCCAATATTTAAAGGTAAATTAAATGTATAAGCCACTTGTGCCTTGCAAATCAGTCCAAATTAGAAGTCTAAAATTCAGAGGTCTAAGAGTTGAAGAAAACTGAGCTACACCTTAAAGAAATCAGTCTGGGGATGAGCTAGCATTTAAAATAACAAACAGCTATCTGTTTTCTAGGACTGTCCCTCCTCAAGCTATCGCTATACACTGGCATTTGGATGCAGGCTTTGTAAATTAAAATATAAGTTCTGGGAAGGCAGAAATTCTGTCTGTCTGGTCAACTGTTGTATCCTCAGTGCTTAGAATACAGTCAAACAAACAATAGGTAATCAGCATACTGAATACATGAATGATACTACAAAACTGATACACTCTATACAAAATTGTGGCACCAAACAGAATTTTCTGTGATGACAGAAATGTCCTATAAGTTGTACTGTCCAACACAGTGGCCACTAGCAAGAGGTGGCTCTTGAGCACTTAAAATGTGGCTAGGGTAGCTGGGGACATGAATTTTAAATTTAAATGGCTACTATTTTGGACAGCACAGTTATAGAGGCTGTGGAAAATGTATGGGGAAAAAACAACAAAAGAAAAATAATGAGTGTGTAGTGCAGAAAACGTATTATCTATGATTTCTGACCCTGGGAAGTGGTTCAGGGAAGGGCAGGCTGGGTGGGCAATGTTGCCTGGACTCCAGATTCTTCCCACTTTCCCTTCAACCTGCTGAAGGCTGCAGCAGCAGCTGTAGAGGCAGAAAAGAAAGAAAAATCTGGGTTTCAGATTTAAAGAGGAGAATCTGTACTCCTTTCCCACCACGGACAAGGTGGTGCTGAACCAATGGGCACAACAGCTGGTGGAAGGTAACTACTAGAAGGCAAAAGACATCAGGTGTCTGCAGAAGCAAAAGGCAGTGCCGAGTCCAGGGCACCTGTAGCACCTGTACCAGAGCGGCTGGCTTTCTGGTTCACCTGCTCTTTTTTTTTTTTTTTTTTTTTTGGTCTTTTTGCCTTTATCTAGAGCCGCACCCGCGGCATATGGATGTTCCCAGGCTAGGGGTCTAACAGGAGCTGTAGCCGCCGGCTTTCACCACAGCCACAGCAACGTGGGATCCGAGCCGCGTCTGCAACCTACACCACAGCTCACGGCAACGCCAGATCCTTAACCCACTGAGCAAGGCCAGGGATCGAACCCACAACCTCATTGTTCTTAGTCCGATTCGTTAACCACTGAGACACGATGGGAACTCCTGGTTCACCTGCTCTTCATTCAATTTTTTTCACTCATTCAAGTTATCTTCCAATGTCTTCTAAGAGCCAGGTCTTGTCTTCTTGTTTCTGCTTCTTAGGGGAGTGTCCAAGGCCTGATCCCTGGGATTGAGTTGGGCCTTGAGGTTCTTGGGCCTGCCACAAATATAGGAAACCCTGCGAAGAAAAGGCTGCCCCGCAAAGTGAGATGATGAAATAAGAGCCATTTAATCTTAATATATTTTTTAAAACGTGACCTTTTTCTCTAATGGATACTTCTTATCATTTATGCGGTACAAGCCCTCGAATTAAGCCTGCCTTGACTCTGATAAAACTGAGAAGGTCTTGAAAGGCCTAACTGCTACTTTCCTTCCCCACTCCGCTCCAATGGTCAAGGTCGCCTAGCCAAGCAACTCTCAATATCAAAAGGACGAGGCATAGTTCCTGCTTATTCTTGGTTTCGGTTCCCTCCAAGCAAGCTGATCTCACCTAAGGGCTCCTTAGCCTCTTGATACTACAAAGCCTGCCTCTCACAGCCTTTGTTCACACTGCTCCTGAATGCAGCTCCTGTGTGCCCTGCATGGACTGCCCTGTCCTTAACCCCCAGCTATGAGTCCATGTGGCTAATCAGTTTCTGCGGATCTCGACTATCCAGTGTTGGATGTTGCGTATTTGGCCATCCCCAAACCCCATGGCCAAGGTCCCCCCCTCACCAATGAAGAGACTAAGAAGCAATCAAAACAAGCTCTACATGTGTTTATAAATGCTTCAACCATAATTTATCAGTTGCTGCTGGGCCAGAATATTCAGGACAACCTCCACCCTTCTGAGCTCTCTCTTGTACCGCAGGGGCATGAAATCTGGAAACTATTTCTCAGGGGCCCTTGCCATCAGGATTCCCATTAGATTCTCTCTAATCAGAGGCATTTGATGACATCTGAAAGGTAAAGAGAAGCCATCATCCCCACTAGCAGCTGTGGGAGAGTGGTAGACAAGAGATGGAAGGCTTTGCCTGAGGCTTCAGAGCATCACCGGAGAACCACCTATTTGGGTTACTGCAGGCAGTTAAGGCCTTTAATGGCTACTCCCCTATGACTCCATCATGTCCAGTTTCCTAGTTTCCTGGTGTTTGCTGTAGCAGATGCCTTGCACCCTGGTTCATATATCCTTTTGGCTTTACCTTTGATTTCAGCCATGGTAGCACAGTTCCATACAAGCTTTAACTCATTTCATGCTGGCAGCATCCCACCTCAAGCGCAGGATGCACACCTCCATTACCTGCTCCAGGGTTCCTCCAACATTTCAGATGCCAGGGGAGTTAGCAGAGCCCACATATAGATGTGCAGCTCAGAAATACAATGATTTAAGGTCCCTGGGAATAATTCCTGGGAACCAGTGGATAAATTCTCCTATCTTACATCCTTTGGACAGAAAATTTTGGTAGCTACTCTGTATATTTATCAGGAGGTTCTGACAGAATCAAGCTCCTACCTGCCATAATGCAACCTCTATGCAATCCTGCTATGTTGGCCATTCCTCTTTCCCTTACTCTCCTACCTCTGATCTCTGGACTCATCTCTCAAGTAAACTACCCACTCAGTCCTTGCCTTAGGCTCTGCTTTGGGAGGAATCCAGACTCAGACAGTGGTCTTTCTGACCTCCATTCCTGCAACCCTCCAAGGGTTGTATAAGCCCCTGATTCCCTGTATTAAAATATTTCCTAGTCCTTATACCTAGATTGGCTTCTGTTTTCAAGACTTAACTATAATTAATATAGTTATAGAATATTCTGTCACGTGTTAGATCATTTTATTTATTCATTACTCTACAAAAGGATATTAAGTATGCCTCTATTATTTTACTTTCATTGTCTTTAGTACATTTATTACTAGCTGTTTTAGCAATAGCCATTTTTACAGTTTTCTTTACTAAGAAAACCCAATTTGAGTTAACCTGACAATTTAACTAACCTAAACTTTAATTTCCCAGTCTCCCTTACAACTAGAAGAGACACAGTTCCCATTAATGAGAAATAAACAAAAGTCCATCTGAGATTTCTAGGAAAGTTTTATCTGTCTGCCTTGTCCTTTTCTCTTTCCACCTGAAACAATGACATTAGATAAAGTTGCCATCCTATAACCACAAGGGACAGTGAGGACAAAAACCACTGAAGAAGCCTGGGATGCTGACAGCCTGAAGAGGCTTCAGCAGCACTGAATATTAGATTCCTCACTTCTTGTTATGTGAGAAAGATAAACGTCTATTTTGTTAAGCCCCTATAATCATTTCTCTGACACTGTTAGGTACGATCCCCTACATGATAACACTGCATTCACATTTTTACCTGTACAATTATTTCCTTTAACTAGACACCCAGAAGGAAATTGCCAGGTCAAAAGAGGTATTAAACATAATTTTATGATATGTGTTGCTAAATTATTTTACAAAAAAATACATCAATCTACATGCCTACCCTTATAAACTGAAAATATATATTCTAAAAAGGTACACTGTACTTGTTTTGCAATTACCTTGCTAATTCGTTTGCACTTTGATTAGCTACTGATCAAATATACAACCAGTAGGTTTCAAGCTCATAGGCTACATGGTGAGGAAAAGCTCTGTGGGAGCTCTACTCAAAACAGCTCTAAGCATGCAAGCTCTTATACAGAGGGTGGCTAAACAACAAGGTCCTCCTGTATAGCACAGGAAACGATATTCGATATCCTGGGATAAACCATAATGGAATATGAAAAATAATGTTTATATATACATATGTATATATATATATATAAACATACATATATATAAACATAACTGAATCACTTTGCTGTCCAGCAGAAATTAATATGACATTGTATATCAACTATACCTCAATAAAAATTAAAAACAAAAAAAATCAACTCTAAGCATTTTGTCCATTCAAAAAAGCAGCACATACAGTGATATCCCTAGAGTGATTCCATCACAGGTTGACTCTTAAGACAGACAGCTAGTGTGACCATACTTATGTTTTTTGAAGGAGTATTTGAATGAAAAAGTAGTAAACGTGATGGGAAAAGAATAGAGTATAAAATCTCTGCTTGAATCTTGTCCCAGTCTGTCTTAGATCTTGTCCCAGTCTGTCTTAGTTCTTACACATGCTACTGATACTTTGTGACCTGAAAGAACAGGAAACAGTACCACCCTTCAGAGGTTGCTTATTACAAGTATTAAATTAGACAATACACAAGGAAGTATCTTATAAATGATAAAGAGATATAGTCAAGTCAGTTGTCTTACGATGATTATCTTTATTGTTTTTCCACATAGAGCAAACAGGAGTAAGAAATTCTTTGGAAAAGTTCAAGGTAAGAATGGAACACGTTTTTTTCTTTCCAGACTTAATATCATATGTGACTTATATAACAGACTGCTAAAAGATTAGATGTCTTATGCACACACACACATACAACACACACACACACACACCCAAGTGTTATTCTCTGAAGTCTGACACTGGATTTTACCATGTTAGTATTTATGGTAACTGTTATGCCAACATACAAATGGGCCTTTATAATGAAATTTTTATATTCTTATGATTTTGGCTATGTTAAATAGGATTAAAGATGTTATAATTTCATAATGTTGAATTTATAACCAGAAAGGAATTCTAAGGCCTTTAATGAAGAAAGTAGCTCTGTATCAGACAGGAAGTTAGTATCCAATTCACGTTTTGTTTCTCACCACACCTAGGCAGCTTTCTGACAAGTAAGAATGGGTGAACTTGGAGAGAAAGAATTAGCATACCTTCTGATTGGAAAATAAAATTATAGGATTTGATAATGACAAAAATATCATCAGACTTTTACTTTCTTTTTAATGCTGATAAGTTTGAATATTCAGAAAGCTGGTTTAAAAAATAGAGTGGAAGAGGCAACTTATTTGTCTTTATCTAGTTTGGCATGAGTCTAGTCACTAGAGAAGATATATAATTTGAAAAAATATTATTAATAAATGATGAAGACTACCCACAGCAAAACTGGTGTAAACATGCTCTAGGAAAGGGAGGATTTCAAGAAAATAACCAGTGAAATTACTTCTAGTACTAATTTATGGCAAAAGAGGTGAGGTTAAATTAAGGAGAGGTTGATACAATTTAAGAATTAATGTTCCTACTATTCATAAGCATTTTTAATTTAACTGAAACTTATAATTAAATATTGAGTAAATATGATTATTCCAGTTAATGCTTATATTTAACTAGCTTAATAATAAACTCAATTTTCATACAAGGAGTTTAATTACATGAAAAAACTTGCTCATCTCTTTAATCCAGTTGATCAGTAATCTGAGAAATAAACCTAATCTAAAGCACCACCATTCATACCTGGGCACTATAGTTTAAAATAGCAGGTATCTTTATTGTCTTTATTCTAGGAGGTGGGACAAACAAGATGTTGCTGTGACTTCTGTGAAAGAGCATTCTGCCTATGTTATCCTCTAGGAGTTTTACAGTATCTGGCCTTACATTTAGGTCTTTAATCCATTTTGAGTTTATTTTTGTGTATGGTGTTAGAAAATGTTCAAATTTCATTCTCTTACATGCAGTTGTCCAGTTTTCCCAGAATCTTTATTTTATTTGTCTTTTTAGGGCTGCACGCACAGTGTATGGAAGTTCGCAGGCTAGGGGTCAAACTGGAGCTGTAGCTGCCAGCCTACACCACAGCCACAGCATGCTAGATCCAAGCCGTGTCTGCAACCTATCGCCACAGCTCATGGCAACGCTGGACCCACTGAGCGAGGTCAGGTATCGAAACTTCATCATCATGGATACTAGTTGGGTTCATTACCCTGAGCTATGATGGGAACTCCCCCATCACTACTTATTGAAGGGACTATCTTTCCTCCACTGTATGTTCTTGCCTCCTTTGTCATAGATTGGTTTACCCAAGGTGCTTGGGTTTATTTCTGGGCTTTCTATCCTGTTCCATTGATCTATATTTCTGTTATGTGCCAGTGCCATGCTGTTTTGATGACTGAAACTTTGTAACAGTCTGAAATCAGGGAGCCTGATTCCTCCAGTTTCCTTTTTTTTTCTTTTCAATATTGCTATAAAGACAATAAAGATACAGATAAACAAATGGGACCTAATTAAACTCAAAAGCTTCTGCACAGCACAGGGAATCATTAAAAAAACAAAAAGACAACCCACAGAATGGGAGAAAATAGTTGCAAAAGACTCAACCGACAAAGATTTAATCTCCAAAATAAACAACTCATACAACTCAACAACAACAACAAAAAACAACCCAAGTGAAAAATGGGAAGAAGACCTAAATAGACATTTCTCCAAAGAAGACATACAGATGGCCAGCAGGCACATGAAAAAATGCTCAACATCACTAATCATTAGAGAAATGCAAATCAAAACAACAATGAGGTACCACCACATACCAGTTAGAGTGACCATCGTAAACAAGTCAACAAACAACAAATGCTGTAGAAGGTGTGGAGAAAAGGGAACCCTTCTTCACTGTTGGTGAGGATGTGAATTGGTACAGCCACTATGGAAAACAGTATGGAAATGCCTCAGCTAACTAAATATAGAACTACCATATGACCCAGCAATCCCACTCCTGGGCATATATCCAGACAAAACTTTCATTGGAAAAGATACATGCACTGATATGTTCATTGTGGCACTATTCACAGAAGCCAAGACATGGAAACAACCCAGATGCGCATTGACAGATGAATGTATTAGGAAGATATGGTACGTATATACAATGAAATACTGCTCAGCTATAAAAAGGCCAAAATAATTCCATTTGCAGCAACATGGATGGAACTAGAGACTCTCATACTAAGTGAAGTAAGACAGAAAGATAAAGACAGACACCATATGATATCATTTATATGTGGAGAAAAATATGGCACAAATGAGCTATCTATAGAACAGAAACATCGCAGACATGGAGGACAGACTTGTGTTTGTGGGGTGGGAGAGGGAGTGGGATGGATTGGGTGTTTGGGTTTAGCAGATGAAGACTGCTGCATTTGGAGTGGATAAGCAATGAGATCCTGCCGTATAGCACAGGGAACTACATCCAATCCCTTGTGATGGATCAGGATGGAGGATAATGTGAAAAAAAGAACATATATATGTATACCTGGGTCACTTTGCTGTACAGCAGAAATTGGCAGAACACTGTAAATCAACTATAATAAAAATAAATTAAAAAATAGTAGGTAAAAAGCATAGGAAATTAAAATTCATTGTAAAATGACTGAGTGCCTACCAACATGCTAGGTGGGATTGTTTCACTGTGGCTTCATGTCATTAAGCAGGCATTAGCGGTTTTGGTTTCTTGGAGCATTCAGAAAGTTTAGGTTACTCAAGCTTATAAAATTAAGCTGCTGATAGAATCATGATTTTAACTCAGGACTCTGAAGCTGCCTTTCCATCAAACCATGCTATTCTCTTTGGGATAAAAACACCAAATTTCATAAAAGACAGCTTTGAAAACCCAAATCTACTAAATGCTCACAGCATCAATAATTACACAGGCTCCTAATAAATGCTTTTCATTCACTGAATCATCTCTGAAGTTCTACCTCTTCTTTAACCTCCAACACTGGGGATTAGATCACCAAATTTTTGCTTCATCATAAGAAATAAAATATGACTTTGCAAAACCGTGTTCAAACCTGTTATGGAGTTTCTCCTCATCCAGGAAGATACTGTTCTAGATCAACTAATAACTCAGGTACAGATTGCTGAGAAAGCCTTCTCACTGCTTTCTAAGTTTCTGCTGAAGGTACCACCTTCTTTTGATGAAATCACACACGTGTACAGCACAAACTTCATTTCAAAGAATCCACATAAGCTTCCTTAGGCCAGAGACATAAATTTCCTCCACATGCACCCATCTTTTTTTTTTTTTTTCATCTTTTTAGGGCTGCACCTGTGGCATATAGAAATTCCCAGGCTAGGGGTCGAATAGGAGCTGCAGCTGCCAGCCTATGCCATAGTCACAGCAATGCGGGATCCTTAGCCCACTGAGCGAAGCCAGGGATCAAACCCACATTCTTACGGATACTAGTCACGTTCATAACCTGCTGAGCCACAATGGAAACTCCCACATCTCATCTCTTACTACTTTCCAGCACATTCTTCCTCGTCAGGCTGGCATACTTAGTACCTCCTGCCATCTACATTTACACATAAGCTGCATGCTGCCTGTTTCTACTTCAGCATGAATCACCCACCATGAAGATCTTCTTTCCCTCCCTCTGGCAATTCAAACATATATGCTATAAGATTTACTTAGTCCAAATACCATTTTCTGCTATAATTTCTCCTTTGCCCATGTCCCTCAACGATCACACTTACATTCTCCATAGACTGAAAAAAATCCGAGTTGTAAGGGGTCTTAGAAGGCAACTATTTAAATCTCACCACAATTCAGGAGTTCTCTTTACAGCAATGAAAACTGGTACAAAAAAATAAGTGTGTGTGTGTATGACGAGGGTGGGGGCAGTTTCTGTGACAATAATGAAGAGAAGAAATCCATGCTAGGAAAGATGGAGGGTTTAATGCAAATTGTTTCTAAGTGTACATATGTTCTTCTTTTAATACTAAAGTTTCCTGAGACTCCAAAGAGAATATAATCTGACTCTCCAAAAAGGTAAAATGAGTTGCCATTACTTATTGGCTTAAACTCAGGTCAACTAAACAATCATTACGATAGTAAAGATTGATAAAACTTGTTTCTCTAAATCCTGTTCTAAATTTAGGATGCTATTTAAATGTGTAACACAAATATTAATAAATGTTATACCTCACTTGTAAATCAAGAGTTCTATTTTGGTAGAAGCACCAGAAGAGCATAAACCTTGCCAGAAGTCCACCGCCTACCTCTTGGCCACAGCAACTGTGTAACTAGGTATGTCTAGCTGGACCATGAGACCAGAGTCTACCAAAAAAAAGCTAGAAGGAAATACTCTAGAAGGAAACAGAGACAATTAACTCTCAATGTACAAACTAAGACTAAAATTCTGTGAATGACACGCAACTGCACAGAGCGTAATTTCTCAACTTTGTCATTACTATCTCCCTTGGGAACACTTTCCCAGATACCTTCCTATGAAAATTTAATACCACAGCCTGTTTGTTTATATAGTATACGTAGATCTAGTTTTCTATAAAACAGGGTAAGTACAAAGCTTACTATTTTTTGTTTAATTCAGGGTGAAGAATGACTAAACATTTTAAATTAAAGTTTAAAAGTTATTAACATTGAACTTAACTATACAAATGTATTTCCTGAGTAACCTAATATAATTTACTTATGTAAACTATAATGTGTCAGATTGATCATACAAATTAGTAATTTTTACAACTCTATAACAGTAAAGTAATCCAATTTTTAAAAAGCCCAAACTGCTATCTTCTTCTCAAAAGCAAAACAATTGAGAAAACAAAATTAATATACAACAAATTATTTTTGGTGAACTTCACTTTTGTCTAATGTAAGTGACTTTCAACTTAGCTATCTGCTAGATATTGTGCACTTTTTTTTCTTTTGTATACATGACACAATTTACAATGGGTTCAATATACTAATTAAATGTAAACTGTTTATTTAATTCTGAAGGCAATGAGTATCAACCATACACAGTAGCCACAGATCATCCAAAAGGCATACATGCAGGCCACCTCTCACAATATGACTTTGAGATAAGGACTAGATAGAGTCCTTATCAATTAGATGTGATAGAGTACCATATCAATTCACCGTGGTCTTACAGCACTGCATGGATCCTGTGAATCTTCCATGAACTCAATGTCAGTGTTGCTTTATGACACCCAGAAAAACCCAGGTAGAGAATTAAATACCAAGGAATAAAACTGTTGGATAAGACTGAGTCTTGGAGGGCAACAAACTATCACCATATCTAAGACTTGAGTCATCCTACCTCTTCCCTAGAACCAATTTCCATTCCTTTGGGACAAAATTGCTCCTGTTAGGAAGACACAGTTCAAGAGATAAACAGCAAGAATTATTTCAATATCTTGCCATATAACACAGAACAGATGTAGATCTATGGAGATGAGTTTTAAAGTCTATGCGAACTTTGCCACAATGGTCACTGTGTACTGCAGGGTCAATTTTACCTGCAGATGTAAAAACAGACTGGCTTCTGTGGCATCCCTTTTCCTGGTTCATCTCCCTTTTCTCCACATTTCTCTTAGTTCATTTTTCTGTCTTCTCTTCCTCAGCTCCCTACCTCTTCCATGTGGTCATTCCTGCCTATCCTGGCCTCCCCCTCTTCTTTTCTTACTCTAAATTTTCTCCCTATACAATCCCTTCAAACTCTCATATTTTAGATACCTCCGCATTCTAGCTGTGGAAGCTTTCTTGAGCATCCCACCTGTCTGGTTGACGACTCCTCAGAGGAATCCTGTTCCAACCTCAAACTCAGTGTGCCAAGAACAATAAGATAGTTAACTTTTCAAACTACTAGCACATATTTCAACAACCTCCCTGAGTTCCTTATCTTGGTAATAGACTTATTCTCTTAATAATCCTAGCTAAAACTCTCACATTTTACTTTTTTCAGGTAAGAGTTTCAGTGTACCCTTCCCTTCCTATGTCCAAGCATTGGTTGTTCAATCTGTCAGAGCCTGGGCATCCTTGGCCATGGGGCATGCATGCATCTGAGCAAAATAGCCAAGGAAAACTTACTTGATTCTGGAAGGCTGGGCTTGAGAGTTTTACGGCTCTGTGTGTTAGCACCACACAGACATGTTCAAGCAGACTGACATGACTTCATTCATGGCAGCACTTTAAATAAGGGGCAGTTTCTCCCCATTAATGCATTCCCAGCAGGGCCTGAGACTCGGCAGACAGCTGTAATAGTTTCCTACTGATGTTCTACCTCCTATCTCTTAGTTTCTAAAGCTCAAGCGGATCCCATGTTATTGCATTTAAATTCTTCCATGGCTCCCTCCCACGGGCAATGACAAGAGTATGAATCTTGAGCAGCTAGAAGCAGGAAGTTAGAAAGGACAGCTGGCTCAGGAAGCTCTTGTTTAATGAACCTTATCAGAGGTGATACAGAACAAAGGTCTGAGACAAAAGTTGAAAACCAAGATCCCTCAGGGGATCATCCTTCCTTCTGCTTGTGCCCACTCTAGAGAGGACCCCATGCCCTCTGTGCTCAGTCCAGGACACCCTGAGCAAGGCTCATACTCTTTTGACTCCAGTCCTTCCTGGTCTTCTGCCTAGAGTGCTGGTCTCTATTCTTCCTTTGCCTATCCAAACTGTGCTCATTTTTTGTGGGCTGGCTTAAATATCATATTTTCTGTGGCGTTTGATCAAGACAGCTTCATGGGATAGGCAGGAAAAGGAAAATGCTTTTGTTAAAGCAAAGTCAGAGGACTAGAGAGATGGGCTGATTTGAAAGCAGGGTTCTTGTCTGCCTGGTTTCTCCGCTGCTACCCTAGAGCCTAAGAACAGAGTCTAGCACAGTGTTAGCAACCAATAAATTTTTGTTGAATGCAAGAATTAATAGAATTATATGAAGATGTGGCAAAATCAGGTTTTATGAGAGAAGTAACATTTTGAGTCAATAATTATAGTTCACCATAGTGTTAAATACCTATAGCCCTTTCTTAGAAGAATAAAGACACAGATGATCTGTGACAGGCATGTAAGGTTAGAGGACAACAGAACCTTTGTTGTTTTAAGTTACTCAGATCTGGAGGTCTTTTGTTGCTATTAGGAATAGGGTGCCCCTATAACAACAAAAAGCTCTAAAACATAGAGCATTGGCTTGGGGCCAGGCAGTGGTCCTGAGAGGAAACTCTTTTAGTGGAGCCTGGAAGAACAGCATTCTCTTTTGCAGCAGGAAAACATTTGCTAAAACTGTCACCTGTGACAACTTAGAATACATATAATGCACCTAATGAGCTTATTGCTTTAGGTGAAGAAGGTGAAAAATGGCATGCTAATAGCATCCTCTGATTGCTGCTAGCTGCATTTGACAAGGTATCATGAGAAACAGATGATTTAAAAAAAAGAAATGAACACTTTGTAAAGCAGAAATAAAAGAGACTGAGAGCCCAGAATTTCCAAATCTTACAAGGTTAGAAGAGGCTTTCTTTACAACACAAAATGTAACAGAAAAAACTAAGGAGATCTTAGGGCAGTGAAGGCTAATTAAATCTCAGTCTCAGGGCAAAGTACCAAGTTAAAGCTGTAGCCTTTATAACCTTTTAAAAAAAAACAAACCTGAATGGCTTAAGGTGGCCCCTAGGTGGAAAAAAAATGGCCCAGGAGAAAGAGATCAAGGACATCTCCCTCAAAGTTCAAGGCACATAAGATTAAATTTAGAAAGAGAAGAAGGACTTCCTTGCATGCCCAAGCTTGATGACATGATCTGTTTGGCTAATGAGATGTGAGCAGGAGTGAGGTGTGTCAATTCTGGACTGAAGCTTTAACAGCCAGTGTTTGATAATAGCAAGGAATCCTCTTTTCTCTCTACCACTGGAGGCATTCTAGACGGAGGCTACATCCTCAGCCTAGGACTCAGAGTAAAGGTGACAGTAAGCGAAGCTGCAGCCCATCCTTGTTGGCATGTAGCGTGAATGAGAAGTAAACCTCTGTGATTGTTTACTACCACGAGGTAAATCAGCCTACCTGGACAGACCTGATGACTTAAAAACGCCTCTTACAACTTCAAAGGAGAAGAGGTCTATTTCACACCAATAGAGGTGAAAGTTAGCTAACTAAATAATGATAATGAGTATAGCAGGAAAAAAAGTGGTGAATTTTTGGGTTTTCTGTTCTGTTCCATTGGTCTGTATGTTTGTTTTAATACCAGTATCACACTGTCTTGATTACTATAGCTTTGTAATATTGTCTGAAATCTGGGACAGTTATGCCTCCTGCTTGGTTTTATCCCCTCAGGATTGCTTTGACAATTCTGGGTCTTTTATGGTTCCATATAAATTTGTGGATTGTTTGTTCTAGCTCTGTGAAAAATGTCATGGGTAATCTGATAGGGATTGCATTGAATCTGTAGATTGCTTTGGGTGGTATGGCCATTTTAACGATATTAATTCTTCTAATCCAGGGACATGGAATACTTTTTCCATTTCTTTGAATTTGCTTTAATTTCCTTGATGAATGCTTTATAGTTCTCAGCACTATAAGTCTTTCACCTCCTTGGTCAGGTTTATTCCTAGGTATTTAAATTTTTGGGGTGCAATTTTAAAAGGTATTATATTTTTATATTCCTTTTCTAATATTTCATTGTCAGTATATAGAAATGCAACCAATTTCTAAATGTCAATCTTGTATCCTGCTGCTCTGCTGAATTCATTGATCAGTTTGAGTAGTTTTTGTGTGGAGTCCTTAGGGTTTTCTATATATAGTAACATGTCATCTGCATAGAGTGACAATTTACCTCTTCTCTTCCAATATGGATACCTTTTATTTCTTTTGTCTCGTTGTGGCTAGGACTTCCAATTTATGTTGAATAAAACTGGTGAGAGTGGGCACCCTTGTCTTGTTCCATATTTTAGTGCGAAGGCTTTCAGAAATAAACCCTGACACCTATGGTCAATGGGAAAAAGACAGTCCCTTCAGCAAGTGGTGCTGGGAAAACTGCACAACTGCATATAAATCAGTGAAACTAGAACACACCTTCACACCACGCACAAAAATAAACTCAAAATGGCTTAAGGACTTAAACATAAAACAAGACACTATAAAACTTCTAGAAGAGCACATAGGCAAAACATTCTCTGACATCAACTTTACACATTTTCTTAGGTCAGTCTCCCAAAGCAATAGAAATAAAAACAAAAATAAAACAATGGGACCTAATTAAACTCAAAAGCTTCTGCACAGAAAGGGAAACCATTAAAAAAACAAAAAGGCAACACACAGAATGGGAGAAAATAGTTGCAAATGATGCAACCAATAAGGGCTTAATCTCCAATGTACACAAACAGCTCATACAACTCAACAGCAAAAAAACAACCCAATTGAAAAATGGGCAGAAGACCTAAATAGACATTTCTCCAAAGAAGATACATGGATGGCCAACAGGAACATGAAAAAAGGCTCAACATCAGTAATTATTAGAGAAATGCAAATCTAAACTACATTAAAGTACTACCTCACACCAGTCAGAATGGGCGTCATTAATAAGTCTACAAATAACAAATGCTGGAGATGGTGTGGAGAAAGGAAACCCTCCTGCAGTGTTGGTGGGAATGTAAATTGGTACAACCACTATGAAAAATAGTATGGAGGTACCTCAGAAAACTAAACATAGAACTACCATATGGCCCAGCAATGCCACTTATGGGCATATATCCAGACAAAGCATTCACTGAAAAATATACATGCACCTGTATGTTCATTACAGCACTATTCACAACAGCCAAGACATGGAAACAACTTAAATGTCCACAACGGATGAATGGTATATACACACAATGGCATACTACTCAGCTATAAAAAATAACAATGCCATTTGCAGCAACATGGATGGAACTAGAGACTCTCATACTAAGTGAAGTAAGTCAGAAGGAGAAAGACAAATACCATACGATATCACTTATTTCTGGAGTCTAATACACAGCACAAATGAACCTATCTACAGAAAAGAAACAAACTCATGGACACGGAGAACAGACTTGTGGTTGCAGAGAGTGCTATACATAAAACTGGGTTACTTTGCTATACAGCAGACATTGACAGAACACTGTAAATCAACTATAATAATTTTTTTTTAAACTGGTGAATTTAAAACTAGTTATTAAGATTCTGTTGGGGACTACACTTTGTTAAAACTGATTCTGTTTTCTGATTTTGCCTCTTCACGCTCCATATTTTTCTGCAAAAAACAATCTCTGCATACCGTCTTGCTTATGGTACCCCCATCCCTATCCTCAAATTCTATTCACAATGGTACTACTCAAAAATATATTCTGTCCCTTCTTTCAATTAATCTGAAAAAGCAGTTAATGGTTTTGGTCATTAAGAATAAAAATGAGCCAGACTGGTGCATTTAGGATGTTTTTGTTCTTTGCAATGAACCACTGTTTAATTGAAATACCAGCTCAGTCAACAACTCTAATGGAATCACAACATACTTGATACCAATGACTATAGAATGTTGTGTTGAACACTTAGTTTAGATCATCATACGGAAGTGACTGCCTCTAATGAGACCCAGCATGAGCCAATGTCCTTCTTTGTTACCAAGAGCCAGGAAGCCTGCACGCACTCTTGCTTGAGGTACACAAGCAGCCAGCACAGTGCCTAGCACAGTGCTTGTGATCAGCAAACATCAGGTCTCCTCTCATGCCCAGGCTCCTTCCTGCCTTGATTGAAGAGATCTGGTTGATCAGACTTAGGGTCATACCAAAGTTTTAAAACAGATGGCAGGTGATTTCTCCACAGCACAGCCTCTAGGAAAGCTCAGTGTTTTAGACAAGGGTGATCAGGTGTCCATCACAGGACTAGCTCCACTGTGTTAAGAGGTTTAATGACAACGGAAGAAGTTAGCAAGAAAAGAAGGCAGTGCCATTCAATGGAGGTTATTTTAACTGGCTCTTCCCTACTCCATTTTTGGGAGTCTGGCAATATTCAAGGAAGTTTAACAAATTGAATTTCTTATTCTTCCACTCTTGATATAATCTCTTGAATTTAAAAAAAGGTCATTGTTCTTGGGTAGGAAAATAATATCTAACATGGCTTAAGTATCACTTCTTGCCCTGATGTAGATAAAATCTGGGTTGACATATAAAAAATCCTAAGGGCCTTCACCCTGGACATTAGCCCTTTGGCTCACATGTTCTAACAAAACCCTGTTGTGAAAGAGCACTCCCACATTCACAAAACTGCAGTCTTTAAGGCTAGAGAAAAAAATAATTTCTTTTTCATGGGATATCAAGTTAAAAGTTGAGATCTATGTTGCCATGGAGATGAGATTTTCCTTCAGTGCTGGCCTTTTGCTGGCAGATGAAGGTAATAATAATCAATAAGAAAACAATACTTTCCCATGTTTCTCTTGGGGAAAGGATTCTAAGCAAAAGCATATAACCATATTTGATGGGTCTTAAATGTCCACAGTTAGAAATTTCCCTTGTGAAATACTAGCATGCCCAGTAAAACCCAATCTATGCTATTACCACGCTCTGCTGAAGGATTCACTAAAAGTCAGACTACACAGGCCAATCCCTGGCTCCTATCAGTTTGTAGTCAATATGTTCCTCTACTTATTTTGTTCCCATCTAATAAGTTCTTACTATGCCTGAACTGGAATTCCCATTGTGGCTCAGCGGTAATGAATCCGACTAGTATCCATGATGGTACAGGTTTGATCCCTGGCCTCACTCAGTGGGTTAGGGATCCGGCATTGTTGTGAGCGGTGGTGCGGGTTGCAGATGCGGACCAGACCCTGCGTTGCTGTGGTTGTGGCATAGAACAGCAATTGCAGCTCAGATTTTACTCCTAGCCTGGGAACTTCCACATGCTCTAGCTGCAGCCCTAAAACAAAAGGAAAAAATAAGAAAAATGTCTGAATTGCTTCTTAATCAAGAACCAGCTTGAATTGACAATTCCTCTGATCCTGAATTTTAGAATAATGTTAAATTGGGTGTAAAAGACTATGTCTAGAACACTGAGTCTCAAAGTTTTAATCAAGTAATCTGTTACTAGACATCTTGGTGTCACTTTATTCCATTACCATTTAATCTGACATCTCTCTGGCTTTGTTTTTCTTTGATCATTAGGTCATCTTGAAGTCCTGTGTCTTCTCCTTCCCCACAGAGGAACGGCTTGGTGGAGAGGATGAACCAATCAAAGCTCTGCCTAATATAAAAGATGAACGGATAGATAATATCTCCTCTTATTTCCCATGAGCATATGTTGAACAGTCAACAGCCACTCCCTGTAGAACTCCACTTTAAAAATATAGAGATTCAAGCAGGGTCTGTATTTACACATGTTTATTCCAACAGGAGAAAAACCCTCTTCTACGTGCAATAGGCTTCTTCCAGAGAAAAGCAAATGGAATAAAATAGGGTCAAATGGGTATATGCCTAACCACTAGATGAGTTGGTTTAAATGCCCTGGTGTCATTACAGGTAGACTCTCGCATGAGGACAGTGTGCACGGGCATGGGCAGCAAAAGGAAAGGGAACCAAGGCAGAGTCATTACTATGGCTTCACCAAGCTTGTTTCTTCCTTCTGTAGGTCACAGAGCTAAACTGCACTCCCAAAGCTCCTCTGCAGCTGGGGTGGGGGAGACCTGTGACCAAGTAGTTCTGGTCAGTGGCCTGGATACAGACCCATCTATGTCTAACCTACAGGATCCTCTATTTTTTTTTTTTCCTCATTTCACTGTCAGGTAGATACAAAGAACCTAGTGGAGAGATGCTGAATCGCAGAAGAGGGCAGACTTACATTATTGAGAAACTCTAGATCCCTGAATGGAACAGGGCCCTTCTCCACTTCACTTTCTGCCAACCTACATTGGATCGGGATGTGAACGATAAATAAATTTTAATGTCAGCACACTGAGATTTTTGACTTTTTGTTAAAGTAACCAGCATTACCTACCCAACTGAAAAAAATGCAGCTAAATGGATCCTGAAACGTGGTCCTTTCTGTAAGTTCAGTCTACCTTAAGGAGCCAAACAGTGTCCTAAACTAATCTTACACAATTCACATTAGAATTTTGAGGCAACTCTTATCAGATGGACACTGTTTATTGATCCTCTGAGCTTAAGGAATAAGAAGCAATAACCTTAATAGTGCAAACCTGGAATTGATGGCCAAGACATAAATAAAATTTCTCATCCTTTATTTTCCCAAACTCTCCCTGTCTATGAAAAAAAAGGAATAAAACAAACAGCTGGAGCCAAAAGCTGGGGTTTATAAATATCATTTCAGGGAAGGGACAAGGAGGGCAAGGGAAGAAGAAAGGATCATCTATAACATCCAATCTCTTTCAAATTATTCATTCACCGTTTCTATGGGGACATTATCCTCTTCCAACACCACTTTTCGTTTTGCCAATGCATAGTGTGCAGACTTTCCTAGTTTGATGGGAGCGGTTTCCCAGAAAATTAAATGTCAAGGCTGCTTGGCTTATTGGTTTTGTTCTGTATAAATTCCCTTTTTAATTCAGCTTTGAATAATAACATTCTTTAGTGTCAATGTGACAAATTAGCCTCAGTCTTAATGGGGTGTGAGAATTTGAGAAAGGAGGCGAGGACTAGCTATGATTCTCATCTTAGCAGATTAGAAATTGAGAGTTAAGTCTAAAAGACAGCCTTTAATGGCTCTGAGGAAAAGTGGCACATGAGGTACCATACTTTTTTTTAACCCTATCGATTATTTGTTCCTGTCTTTTTTCTTTTCAGTGCTCTGATATATGCAAAGCTTAAAAGTAAGCTAGGACCCCCTCCTGAATGTGAATAGAAAATTGCTGGGAAATCCATGTAGTCCTGTTAGGTCACACTCAGGACTGCTACAGAATTTCGTGAGTTGGTGAGTACCTTGGGGGACTCCGGCCAGAACTCCTCCCCGACCCCATCCCTGCAGCAGCCCCATGTAACAGCATTCTACTATGTAACTGCAACACTGGGGCTGGCAGCAGTGGGCTAATGGTGACAGTTGGTTTAGGGGTGGATCTAATATTTAGTCAAAAAGATCTTAATCTTTGTTACCCCCCCTCAGTTTATATATATTAAAATATACAAGAAAAGGTAAGAGAACAGTGCTAGTACACATGTGAGTCTTATCAGTCCAGGCTCTCAGAGATAAACTTTAGTCTATGTTGCCTGTGTGTGCAGGGCACACATAAGCATGTGATCTCAAAATTCCTTCCCATAGAACAATGTTATAACTGTAGAATGTTTAAAATAAAATGGAGTGCAACTCCTTCACATTACAATGTGAGGAGACAGCCCTGAGAGGCAAACTGACTTGCCCAAGGTCTGTTTCTCTGATATGGTCGACTGATTTGATATGACAGAATACATACACACACACACACACACACACACACACACACACACACACACACACACACGGAAAGAGAGGAGAAATGATATACCAATTTGCATGTTAAAACCTCAGATATCTGGAAGCAGTATAATGGTATTTAAAATATCATATCCTCAAAGCATGTATCATCCAGCAAAATAATTCTTAAAGACTTGAAACCTAGGATTAGAAAAGCTGCATGCTTTGCCAAGGCTTTCTCAAAAGGAAATTTGGATTGGGAAGATTTATTTCCTTATATGCTCTTTCCAGGGAGAAGTGCACAAACCAATAGGCGACACACCTCCCAGAGATTTGTCACAATATGCTTTCAACTGGCATTTCCATTTCTACTCACAAACAGGACAGACTAAATTTTCAACTGGATTTTGATTCCTAAGCCTTTTTAGAGTATTAAAAAATTGACTCCAGCACAGCAGTTGATGCCATGCTTTTTAAAAATCATTTCACATGACATGGCTTTGCAGCCATGGTTCAGAACTAGGGCAGTAAGAAATAAATTATAAACTGCTTTTTTTTGCTTTGTGTTTTTGTTTGTTTGTTTGTTTTTGGGGTTTTTTTTCCACATCCTGCAGCATGTGGAAGTTCCTGGGCTAGGGATCAAACCAGCACCGTGGCAGTGAGGCAGTAACCTGAGCCACAGCACTAACAAACCTTAACCTTTAATCCTTATACCTTAATCCGTAACTGGTTGCACCACACGGCAACTCCCACAAACTGTGTTTATAGCAGGAACAGAACAGTAGCAACAATTCAAATGGTTTGAGGGAAGTTTTCCAACTCCCACCTCCAATGTTTTGAAAGTAAGATTCAGAAATGTGCCCCAAATGGATCACAAATAGTTACCAACCCTGTGAAGCAACCCTTAACAGCTCCTAATAAAGTAGATGGTACTGGCTCTAGAGAAAACAGTAACAAAATGAAACCAAAAAAGTGGGTATTCCTCTTGACCCGCCAACCTGAGAATGATGTCAGCCCTTTCTGGAAACTGCATCCTCCGACAGACAGGACAGGGAGTTCCTCAATCCACTTGCCAAAGGCAGTCACTCAAATGAGGCACCTGCTCATTTTTGGGAGAGGTTTTTCCTAGAGCTGGAGAAAGTGATGTGCACTCACTGAAGTTCTGCCCCTGCTCCAGCACCAGGAATTTGCCTGTAGGATCTCTGACTCTGAATACACCCATGCACATACATGTACGCACGGCAGAATGTCAGGACGAGCTCATCAGCTCTCCCTTCCACTTGCTCGGTGGTATTAGGGAGTGGGGACTAGACTGCATAGGTAAACAGTGCCAGAGCACGGTACAAGAGAAGCCTGCATGGTGCTGGACATGAAATGGTTAATTAGGCCCACCTTTGGAGACAGAGAAGTGCAGGTAGGGTAAAGGGCAGAGTGAAATTTAAGAGTTAAACAAAAGGTACCCATATGTCCAGTTCAATGGGGGAAAAACGTTTCCAGCTGGGACCCCCAAGTTACTCTTCCAACCAAAAGTAGCTGAAAGTATCCTTTCCTATTAGTCTGAGTAATGAGGTCATTGAATTGAGAGAGGACACAGGTTAGAGAAATACAGACAAAGCCAAAACAACGAAGCCAAGCCAAATCTGAATTAAGTAATCGTTCAGGCAGCTGTAATTCTGGGGAATTTGTGGCAGAAAGCAAACTCCCTTCCAAATATAGCAATGAAGATCACATTTTAAGAGACCTTTGAGGAGGGGTGTAAGTAAAAACTAGAATAGGCTCTCTAGACAATAAAGAAAAATCTTATCGGTTTACTATCATGCAATCAAGAATATCATGGAAAAGAATCAGGAGCAAAAAAATTAGTTTCTCATTGAATATCCTTTTACAAATTATCTACATACATTTATGGCTGGGTTAATTTGTTACAGAATGTATGCAGTGGGCTTTCAAAGTTTAACCCATGGTGCCTGCAAACTGGAAGTGCAGGGGAGAATGGAACTTTGAAAATGTCCTCTGTAACCCGCTTGCCTTCCTTTTGAGCCTTCATCTGTTAGAGAGAAGATGTTCCACTAATCATACTCTTAACTAACCCCCAGTTAACTGACCTGCTGGATGAACCAGCCCCCCCTTCCTTCTCCATATAACACTGACCTTGGAACCCTGAGTGCTCACAGGTTTCTCTCTGGTGTGTCTCCACATTGTCTGCTTTCAAGGGTCAGCTGTGTCTCCAAATATGTTTACATCCATTTTACGTGTTATCTGAGTTACATAGTATAACACTGTGAAATGAGAAAAAAGTGACTGCAGACAAAGAGTTGTCTGTATGAAAACTAAACCGAATGCTTTGAATATACTCAATTAAGGCAAGTTTCCTTTAACAATGCTTTCAATTAGCTGCCAAGGCAACTATAAGATATTTTTTAAACAGTAAAAAACCTAAGATTCTAAGCTTAAATTTCTTTACATGTGTCTTAAAGAGTAACTGAGCCAATAAAGAAAATACAAGAAACTGTAGACAAAGCACTATGGGGCTTATTTACGCCAGAAATGAACACCAGAACTTTTACTGGAAGATCAGTATGCAGAGCAAAAAGTCTTGGGCCCACATTAAAAGGCTGCCGTATGAATGTGCATTTACATTAAATTAAAATAAAATGTTTAATATATACATATTATACACATGTTAATTTATTATGATTCTGTTTTAACCACTTAGTAAAAAATAAGCCCTGATCGTTTCTGATGTAAGGACTTTTACTGCAACTAAATGTCTAATTCACCTTAAAATTTAGTCTAACGCAGTAATTTTAAAAGTTCCTTTAGAAAATATTGATTCCCTAATAGTGTTCACCTTTCCTATAATGGCATCCAGCCTCCCAGCATCTGGCGGGGGTATGGAGAGTCACCAGGCATGGGACTGGTCCTATCATGTGCAGTGCCTGGCACCCACTAGTCTGCAGTAATGCCCCTTTTTTCCCTGTTACCAGGTCCCCTTCTGGCCTCTGATGGTGAACTATGAGGCTCTTCCTTCTTTGACTTTCAGCAGTGCTCCGGGTGGCACTGGCCAACTCTTCTTTGCTGTCAGTTGGTTTCAGACCCCAAAGTGTGCCCCATGCCCATTTGGCCCTGACTGACTGGTCCATACCTACATCTGCTGTGATGCTTCTGCTTCTCCCTTCTGCACCCCTGCTATGGGGTCAGTGAGTAGCTTGGTGCTGGTTGGAGGGTATCTCCTTCCCACATCCCAGTCCCACCTGGGGCGCAAGGATAGAATCTGTGCCCTGTGCTGTCCTGAATACTTCAGCCTCCTAGCACCAGAGCTCAGAGACAACTCTGAAGATGGCCCTCTTGTGCTTGCTTCTGTCTTCCTCCCATCTGTACCTTGGCAGACCTTTTATTTTTCTAATATCACCTCTTCCTTCTTCCTGAATCCAGTCTCCAAACTGTGGGAGAACCCTGGGAGCCAAGCCCTCCAGGCTTACCTTCTCCACCTAAGGAGCAGGTAAAGGGATTTCATGGGCCTCCCCACGCCTCACTGCCTGCTTTCCAGAGCACCATCCCGCTGGTCTCCTGCACTAAAGCTGTAAGCTCACTGCGCCTTAGGAAAGATGTGCTATGATGAAACAAGACTCGAAGGGGAGGAGGGGGAGATGTATTATTTAATATCCATGAAAACATACGCTTATTTTTTTATTTATGCATTTACCTATCATTCCAAAGTGAGGGTTCAAACATTCCCAACTAATACTTTTGTTATTGTCATTAAGTCTCCTCTACCTGCAGCTAAGGAGTAATACCTGCTAGTGCTATACATGGATGGCTGGACGGGAAAGTAGAGTCAGAATGGTGGTGTCAGAGAGGACCAAACTGAGTCAGGGGCACCTCCTACAGAAACACCACCTTGTCAAGGCATATTGGCCCTGGCTGCTCTCTCACAAAGGGTTAGGCTCCCTGGACTCCAGGAGGCTTCACTGAGAGGACAGATGTACTCAGCACACCTTTAGTTGGGCCCTAGGCCCTGGGGACAAGGGAAGAATGAGGTTTGCTGGCGGAAGCAGTTTCTCTCACACATACAGGCAAATAAAGGCAGAAGGTAGTGTGTTTAAGAAAGAAACAAAGGAAAATGCCTTATCATGAGACTTCAAAGCAGCAACATAAAAACTGCATCGTTGACAAAAGTATACCACTACCCAATGACCCTGGGTGTCCCAGGATTCCCTTCGCATGGTCAGCTGATGCACAAATGTGCCTAGTGATAAATCTACACTGGCATCTCAGGCTGTTCTCCCCAAAGGGTGACCCCTAGATCGCCTTTTTAAAGAGTCCGCTCAGAGCTCTCTGGGGAGACTTTAATCTTTTATATTCTGCTTAGGACAATCAGTCCCGAAAAGCTCACCTTCCTTGCTCTCAATGCAGTGTGGTTAATTGGTCTGCCACTGGGAAGAAAGGAATCTGCTTCTATTAAAACTGAAATGAGAAGCCAGCAGTCAAGTGCACATGGAAACTGTTAGACCTTGATGCATCTGACAGATAAATGGCAGCATGACAGCAGATCAAGCTGAGTGGGGTTGCCTAGACAGGGTGAGATCTAGCCGGTAAAGTATTAGGTGGGGTAGACTTGGGTTCAGAGGCAAAATCTACTGCCACAGGGTTCATGGCGGCTGAAAAATATTTTGACTCAATGCTCTGGGCAAAAAGACTTCTGAATATTTAGATTCTGTTTCAATGTCAACCATCTTCAAATTTTCAAACCTAAAGCAGAAAAGCTGAAATTTAATTTTGATTGCCATCAAGCTCTTTGATAACAACGTCCCAAGAGTAGACCCAGAAATGCTTTAAATCGGTCAGCTGGTTAATCTCTATAGTCTTATTATCAAAGTTCAAGATTAATATGTTGATAATGAATTATTTCTCCTCTCCTATTTAACTAAAATTTGTGTTTCTGTATTTAGTCTGCTAAAAGCTTAAGTTTCTTAGAATGAAATCACTCCTGGAAAACCTTTACATGTTCCACTTAAATGTGCCCGAAAATGTTTCTCTCTTTGCAGCGGGGTCTATTCATTAAGAGGATAATCTCTGCCTAAGCCCAGGCTGTGGGAGGGGCAGCTTTAGTGATGAAGAAGTGACCCCAGGCATTTGGTATTTAGAAGAAATGCACAGACAATGACTCACAGACTTTGGAAAACCTTGGTTTTTCAAATAAGACAATCTGGGGGGGTGGGGGATGCACTGGGGGTTTGGGATACAAAATCTGTAAAATTGACTTGTGATGATTTATGCACACCTATAATTGAAATAAAATCCATTAAGAGAAAAAAAAATAAAAAGCACAATGAAAAAAAAAAAACGCCCATGAGCAGCCAAAAAAAAAAAAGAAATGCAGATTTGCCCTCTCATGGTATAGGACTAAGAGAAAGCTGAACTAGACTGAAGTTAAACACACACATACATGCTTTCCAAGTTCAGAGCAGCCGTAAGGAACAATGTATCACCTAAATTGTTGCTAGGAGAGGAAGGGTTCTCTCTTTTCTTATAACAGAAAAAATAAAGAAATTTGGAGTGATGGGGCATAGGTAAGGTCATTCAGGTTTTTTTCTGGGAAAGGAAAACGGATCACAGGTAAGACTCCTCTAAACCTTTACTGACGCTCAGCACCATCAACTTCCTCAGGCTGCCTAGCTCCCTGTGTCAATAACTAAAGATAACTTTCGAGCATACACTTTAATACAAATTGTCTTTACCTTAAAACAATTGGGAAAAGAACAGTAATTCTCTGAATAAAGAATAAATTGGAGTTCCCATTGTGGCTCAGCACGTAAAGAACCCCACATAGTTGCCATGAGGACGCAGTTTTGATCCCCGGCCTTGCTCAGTGGGTTAAGAGTCCAGCATTGCAGCAAGCTGTGGCATAGAGCACAGATGCAGCTCGGATCTGGCGTTGCTGTGGCTGTGGCATAGGCCTCAGCTGCAGCTCTGATTCAACCCCTGGCCATAGGAATGGCCATATGCTGCAGGTATGGCTGTAAAAAGAAGAAGAAGAAAAAAAAGAATAAATTGTCTGGTTTGGGGAGGATGTTTTTTAGACAGAACAGCCCAATAGTACCACATCCTTACTTCTCATGCGATGTTCACAGCACAACACAATGAAAGAATTTTTAAAGTCTATTTCAGGGTTTAATTTTATGTCCTTTGTTCACCAAATGATTCTCCCTAGAAACAACTACTGTGTCACAATTATCTAACTCTAGCAGCTCCTCATTTGCTAATGCTGTTCATGTGACTCAAGTGGTCCTCCAGCATCACTTCCAACTACTTCATAAACTCTAGTTTTGTAAACAGTACATGTTTAATAACTTCTATGATCAGAAGCAGGAAAAGGTAATGTTTTACAGCAAGACTCTGGAGCCCAGTCACCCAGGGCTTAATTTCGGTTCTGTCATTTCTAAGCCACATATGCCTGGAAAATTTCCTGTACTTCTTTGTGCCTCAGTTTCCTCACCTGCATGGGAAAAGGGGGATAACTGCATCTCTTAGGGTTGTGGATTAGGGTTAAGGGAAAAGCACTTACAGCAGTGCCTGGCATACGGTAAACGCTATGTAGGTGTTGATTATTATCGTCAGAGTCTGTAGAAAAGCTTTAGCAGCATGAGTCCAGGTATGCAATACATCATGGGGACTTCTGACACCCAAAATGGTAAATGAGTCATTAAAGTAGGTAAATGAAGAAACTAATGGTTCTCTATCAGGAAATGGTGAGACTCTAGCCGTTTGTATTTCTTTAAATTATCTCTAAATTTTGAGTTCTCATAAATGGGTTAGTGATTTATGCTTGGCTCATATACACGGTAGGCCTTTTTTCCTGGAAAAAAAAAAACTGTAACTGAATGGAATCCCTTCGTAATGATAACTAAATGGACATCTATTTAACCAAACTTTTACTATTTTTCTTGAAATCCTCATCTAGCACTTCTCAATCTTTTCACAGAAAAATATCTAATACAAGAAAAAAATATATATACCACCTGCCCCTACTCTAATCCCACAATCTGGCGTCTCAGGGTATAGCGGAAAGTAGCCTCTCTAAGCAGGAAATTTCCTTCAAGTCTCCTGTTTTGTCTTTAAAAACCAAATACATTCCACTTAATATTCTGTAATATGTACAATTCATTTTAATACCAAACTAACTTTAAAGTTATTTACCATTAATAAAACTTCACATGATTTTGCCCGTAACATCCTTAAGTAAAAGTGTTACTCTCTAAAAGCACATAACTTTTTATCTGTTTATCCCATAGCTCTGCTAACTTCTTTCAGTGTACTGTTGTGAAGGAACCCAAGAAAAGAAAAACTTTTGTATCCAACGCTCCCCTTGTTTCCAGTACGTCTGTGCAGAGATGTCCATTGTTATTCCAACCAGCTAATCACATTTTTTGTTCGCATCATTATTTTTACTCATCAGGGCTAATCTACACAGCCATCTGGTGTTGGACTGATAACTGCCTTTTCCAAGTCCCAGGAGCCTGTGAGGCATCTGGGCGGGGGGTGGGGAGGACTGAAGTAGCAATAGCCTCCCTGGGTAAAACAACTACTGAAGCCAAAAGGAAGCTTAGAGGGATAGTTCTCAACTGGAGTACAGGTTTTGCCTGATGTTACAATGAACCCGGAGTTTACATGGGAAATAATGGTTCTGGTAATACTCTTTAGTATGACTTTGTCTAGTGTCTGCTTCCACTTTCCTCAGCAGTTACTTCTCCTACAGTCTGAGTCACGTCTCCAGGGGTGAGGCTCAGACGGTACAGTTCACAAGCTCTCTCAGTAATTCTAATGCACAGCTCTGACATTGGGGATAAAGCAGTGAGCAGCACACAGTCCCTTTTCTGCCTAGATAGTACTTTAGAGTTGTTTATAGTCATCATTTTCTGAGTATATAAGAAATACATGCTTACTGCAGAAAGCTTGGAAAACACAGAAAAGTCTAAAGTTAGGCCCAGAATCAGAGCATCTGACGATAACCATAGTTGATATTCTATACACGCCTGTAATACTTATTTTCCAAAAAGATTCACTCTCTGAGCACCCCCACCCACCCTCCTGGAGGCAAAGGGCTGAAGTGCCCTCCCTCTCCTACAACCTTCAAGGCTGCAGATGTGGATCCTCTTAATCTGATTTTCCTGGTACAGAAAGGCTTAAGGGATCAGGCACAGGCAGTGTCAGCTCCTGAATGACGGTCACCAGGGCAGAGTCCCAGATGGCCCACAAGGGCAAACAGAGGCTTTCCGACCCCACCTCTCCACTGTTGACCATGACAGGGTTACTACCTGTAATTCTCTGCCCTCCTTATACCCCACTCTGTGGCTCCTGGCATGTATGAGGAACGGTGAGGCAGTTTACCCATCGCTGGCCTGAGCTGGGCTTCCACACACTGTGCCACCCCCAGGGGATCATCTGTGCTTCCCATACCTCTTCTGCTGTTGCCTTCATTGCCCTGCCTCTTCCACACTTGATGGGGAAGATGATAGTCTCTTTAAATGTCAATTTACTCAAAAGATAGGTGGGAAGAAAAGGAAAGCCCGGCAAGAAGCCGAAAGCCCATTTCAGTAAAAGGTTCTCTGACCTCTGTCTTCTTAGTTTCTCTCTTTCCCTCATGAATATTTACGTCTAACTCCTTCCCTTGGCACTGGGGGATGGCAGGCAAGAGGCTTGGGACTGTGGCAGATAGAAACAGGGCAGAACCAACAGGCGTGTGACTGGAAAGCAGGCCACGGCTATTAAATCCTGGTTCCTTGGATGAAGACCTCTGACCAAAATCTAGATAGGTAGGAGAAAACCCCAGGCCCAGATGTTATTATAATGCCCACGTCACTTTTTTGGAAACCACATTCCCAACTGTTTCATACGCTGCCAGAAATAAATAGACAGAATGCAGCTGGGAGCTCTGAGCCATGCCCCTCTGTAAATCATTCAACTGCATACAAATGACAGTTATTATACTGCTGGGATCCCCCAGGGAAATGATTTCTTTTCCCAACTCCTCTCATAACCTGATGAGTCAGCTGGGGTCAGCTGCTGGGGCAGCATGGGCTCCAGAAAGCTGCTCTGACAGCTCTGCTGTTTGCAAGGTAAAGCCCTGCTTCCCTGATAGCACCCTGTCTTCTTGAGAGCCTGTCTTGCAATGTGTGCTGGACCTGAGGGAGCCTAGCAGAACACTGATGGCTCTGGAAGCTGGAACCCACTACCGGAGAAAAAAGTCAGGGGTAAAGTGGGACCTGGCCCCACTTGAGGGTCAAGGTCGCTGTGAGGACGTGGCAGTGACAGCACACTTCGTCTTGGTCTGCTCATGTCAGGCTGTCTGGCATCACCTTCTTTTCTCTGCCTCTAACCGTTTCCCTTCCCTTTCAGGATTGGTTTCTAATGCACAGTAGTTAAAAATGAAATAAAGTGAGTTAATAACTACATCTAACAGAGTCAGTGAGGGTCAAAGGGAGGAAGAGCTCTATGGTAGGAGACATCTCCTCTTGTCCTGGGCCCAAAGCTTTGCAGCAGGAAACCAAGAATGAAGACATTTACCTTCCGGGTATTTGGTTAATAAGAAGTTTCGAAGATTCAGTGCTCCCCAAGAGAGCTATTTAGTACAGTCTTTCTTAAATACTATCCAGTTCAGAATTCAATAAGATCTTTGTTTAGTTTCCTTGTTTGCCGTGTGTGAACTTGTGAATACCCTGGCCTCACTTCCACCTGCCCAACCTAGGTTTCAAGCCTGCCTGCCTGACTCCTGACTTTCTGTTATGCTGATTCAGTCACAGGTTTTTGAGGAGAATTCTGTGGTTGGGAGCTGGGAGACAGGAAAAGAAAATTGGTAGAGTGGTTGCCATGAGTTGGATATTGTGAGCAACGGAGATGGGGAGACAGGATTTTAACAATTATTTTTTGCGGGGGAGGGGGGCACACTCATGGCATATGGAAGTTCCTGGGCTAGGGATGGAATCTGAGCTGTGGCTGGGATCTATGCCATAACTGTGGCAATGCCAGGTCCTTAACCCAACGTGCCACAGTGAGAACTCCTAAAACAAGTTTTTATAGGTGAAAAATACATCCTCCCACCTTGGGCATTTTTTTGAGGGTGTTAGTAAAGATTTTAGTTGTTTTCAGTCATATTTTTTCTGCTGAATACCTGTTTTTTTGAACACGTCACTGCATAGAATCAGGACCAAACAGAATTTTGTTTTTCACTAATGTAATTAGTAATAATAGCAAACATTTACTGAGCACTTACCATGCATGTTTCATTCAGTAAATACTAACTGTCCCCTTACTGTGTTCTAGACACTATTCTAGGTGCTGCAAAAACAATAAGAACAGGTCACAATAGGCCCCTGTTTTCATTAAGTGCTTTTCTAATGAAAGTAGAGAGATAATGAAGAAGTAAACAAACAAGAGACATAAAGAGTGACAGTTGGCTACTTTACACTGGGCAATTAGAGAATACATCTGTGAGAATGTTAGGGTTGGATCTGATGACGTTGATAAACAAGTCACATGAAGCTCAGTGGGCAAGCATCTCAGGAAGTAGAAATAGCTTATACACAAGGGCCGGTGTTAGCAGGCACTTGGAGAGTTAAGAGAAGCAAAAGGTTGGTATGGTTGAATCGAAGGGGCAACACTGTACAAAATGACATATGAGATGGAGGCAGGGACCAGATGATAGAGGGCTACACAGGCTTGGGTGAGGAGCCTGGGTTTCATTATCCAGAAGTCACTGGAAGACTTTAAGCAAGAAAGTGCTGAGATATAATTTTTATTTTTAAAAGATCATATCTGTTTTTATATAGAAAATAGCTTTGGGGGGGTGGGGCTGGAGAAAACAGGGAGGCCAGGTGGCAGCCCAAGGCGGCCCTGCTCTCATTAGGGTTCCTGGCCCCAGGGTCCAAGCCTAAAATATTTTTGACCTTGTCTGGACAAACAGTGCTCAGACTCTTTGGAAAGGGTCCTAGGATTTGGGTACTTTTAGTACCTCAGTGTGCAAACCAGGCCTTGTTTAGTTCTGGAGGGCAGAATGGAGTACCCAGTGGAAGCCCTTTTCCCAAGTACCTTCCTACAACTTCTCTTCTCATCACAAGGACCTAAAATGTATAGTTAAAGGCTATGGTGCAGCTTTTAGATCCCTCCCCTTTTCATTGCTTCAGTTTTCACAGAAACCTCACTTCCTGTTGAGGTCAGTGTTTTCGTGTTAAATGAATAATACAAGTAAATGAGAACAAAAGTTAATTACTAAGGTAGTGCAAATCTAGTACATTAATTAGATGTTGAGAAAAGTTACCAGGTTCCCCAAGTCACGAAGCTGAGAGTCCTATTAGTTTGTTTGCTTGTTTCTTTTCTTTCTTTCTCCCCCGCCCCTTCCCTTTCTACCCCACCTTTCCATCTCTCTCTCTCTCTCCAGGTCTTTCTCCCCTCCTCTTCCCTCCCCCTCCCTTCTCTCCCCTTGCCCTCCTCAAGCCAAGTAAATGTCAATCATGCTAGAAAAAGGTTTCTTTTAATATAGGACTCCAGATATTATGCCTGTTTAAATGAATGTGGAAAAATGAAGGGACAGGGTTGGGTAAATTCAGAGGTCTACCTCAAAAATCTGATTTTGTTTACAGTTAAGCAAGTTATACTAAAATATAATATAGGTTAAAAAAAATTCTAGCAGATGGCATCTGCCACCCTTCAAAGCACTCCAACTAACATTTGTTCCCTCCTGCAATAAGCAGAAGCTGGAAATGAAGCAGCAGAAGAGAACAAGGGGCTGGCAGGCCAAAGATCAGGGCTGTAGCCCTGACAATTACTTGTGAGAACTTGAGCAAATCTCTTCAGCCTCCTAGACCTTTGTTTACTGGCTTATATAACAAGGGAGCCCAGACCAGCATACTCCCTAAATTCAATTCCAGCCTCAAAAAGTATCTAAGTATTCTTTCACAGCCAAAGAATATCTGAATGGGGATTATAGATGACAGATGACGTAATATGTCATACATGGAATTACTCCTGTTGAAGTTTTAGGTTTCTAACTGTTGCACTGCACCCCCTAGGCCTGCAAGCCCTGCACTTGCCCAGCCTCAAGACCAAAGAAATAGCCTGGAGTCAGCAACAGAGACATCATTGGTTTAAAGTGTGGGGGGAGCTTACACGTCTGAAGCAGGGTTCTGGAGTGACACCCATGTGCACTGGATGGTGGGCAGGACACAGTGGCAGTCTTTGCTCCAGGGTGGTGGCGAGAGGGAGGTTACCAGCTACAGTGGGAATTAACATCAAGTTGGTTTATTTGGTTACCAGGGAAACCAGCCAAGGAGCACATCCTCCACCCACCCCTTAGACAAGCTATCATGGCAGAGATGTTCTGATCTAAAGATTAGAACAGTCACTAGCTGGGGCCAGGGCAAGTATGCAGGCATTTACTGATTGGGCTCTATGATTAAGAAGGAAGGTGTCGGTTAGGTGAGTAGGATGTAAGTGAAGCAGGGGTTGGCTGAGCAGAGGAGGTACACAGAGCAAGACAGCAGTCATCTTGGGTGGCTGACCATCCACAAACAGAGGTCCTTGCACAACATCATAAAGCCCGGTATAGGGTAGAAGGGAGGAGGAGAGATAGAATGCCTATATTATTACCTAACATAAAGCTGTTCCCTTCTTTTCTTTTGCCACAGGGTCCATACCCACCGCAAGATGGTCAGTCCCGATACCCAGCTGCCCTCCAAGTGCAGGGATCTGGATAATGGAAGTGAAAAGATACCAAATCGCTATGTAGAATGCATTCTAGTTTGCTAAGACTACATAAACACCCTAGAATGAAAATGGAGTACTGTTTTAGACCCAAGTCCAGCTCTTCAGGTGTGGCTATGGTTTGAGAACTAGAACCACACATGTATTCTTGCAATCTCATCCAGACCCACTAACCAGACAAACACTGTTGTTTTCTCACAGGATTCCACTGAATGCTGTCAGTTCCATTTCTCCCACCAGCTCCACTTTCTAGATCCAAATCCTCCACTGTGGAATGCTGGCAACTCCTGACCCCAGCCAGCAAACACTGATTCCCCTGCATGTTAGGCCCTCATGAGCTTGATCCTTGAACCTGAAGGTGAGTGATGCCCCTGATGTGAAGTGAGCTCTAAGGCAAGTCCACCTGCCCTGAAGGATGCCTTATACCAAACAAAACAGCAAGAGACTTCACATAGATTGACAAAGAATTCAGAAAAAGTAAAAGTGGAGGCAGAGTGAATGGGAGCAGAGTGTCAGGTAAAGAGACCTGAAAGCCCCACTGCCTGGGTCTGAATCCCTGCTCCACCAGTATTAGCTGCATGACAGTAATTCATTTAACCACTCTGTGACTATTTCTTCATCTGTAAAATGGGGATAACAGCTCCCATTCATAGGGTTGTTGTGAGAACTGAGTGAATAAGAACATGTGTTACTTGAACAACACATTAGTTAATAAGAACATGGACCTAGAGATTATCATACTAAGTGAAGTAAGTCAGAAAGAGAAAGACAAATATCACAAGATACCGCTTAAATGTGGAAGCTAAAAAGTGACACAAATGAACTTACAAAACAGAAATAGATTCACAGATATAGAAAACAAATTTATGGCTACCAAAGGGGAAAAGGTGGGGAGGGATAAATTGGGAGTCTAGTATTAAAATATACACACAACTATAACCAACAAGGACCAACTATATAACACAGAGAACTGAGTCTACTCAATATCTTCTAATAGTCAATAATGGAAGAGAATGTAAAAAAAGAATGTGTGTTTGTCTGTGTATAACTAAATCACTTTGTGGTACACCTGAAACTAACACAACATTGTAACTCAACTATATTTCAATTAAAAAGAAAGCTAAAAAAAAGGAAAGAAAAAAACATGTGGAACAGTGCCCGGCCCAGAGTTAAAACTAGGTGTTAATCATCATCACCATCCTTATCATAGGGTTTCTTAAAATTGAATGTAAACCTGAGGTTCTATTCTTGGAAAGAATTATACCAGAAACATACCAAGTAAGGTATAAGAACCCTCAAAGATTAAGTAGTTGGAGGGATGGATCCCCTTGAGCAGATGGAGGAAAATCAAATACCCATTTAGAGCATGGATAAATGCAGCCAAGGAGAACTGAGAGAATTGCACAGGTGTATAAATGTTTTAAAATATCTAAATTCCAGGAAAATCGGCTGTGGAGATTTACCTGACTTAATTAAGAAAACTGGAACAAAAATTAATTTACAGGTGGGAACTACAAAATAGTCATACTGATGGGTTTCTACTCATCATCGTCAACCGGTATGATAACCAGTGATACGTGGAGCACTTCACCACCTGGCTTAAAAAGGAGACAACCAGAGAGGACCATCTATCAGAAACAGTGGGATATCACAAGTGAAAATCTGGGGACAAGATGAATTCAATCTGGGGAGAAATGAACCTTTTCCTTCGTGTATGGCAAGCCTGCATTTTTGCTGTCCTTTTCCAAGTGATTCATCACATTCTTTGACAGATACAAGATGACTGTCATACTCTCCATGAAAGTGAAAGGCTGGTGGTGTTTACACCCTGGTAAACATACCTATGGACTTAAATCTACACTGCCGTGTTAGCCAATTTTTCCCACGCCTTGATTAGCAGGTGGTTGACATTAGCCAGCCGTGCGAAAGGTCAACAGGAGATAGTAACCAGCGACACTAGCCCTGTGACAGCATCTCTCACTACTGCCTATTTATTGAACTAATTCTCCTGCTCCACACACTCTTGAGATACTCAGTTCTCCCAGCCCTGCTGTAAGAAGGACCTGCCCTCTCCCATGTCCTCCATGCAATGCTGCAGGCACTTGGGGGTGGCCTGACTAAGTACCAATAACCACTCTCCATGTATGGTTGAGTTATGGGCAATTTCTCTTCTATTAACTCTTCGGCATTTTTTGCATTATCTACAAAAAATGAATCACTTTTGTTATGTTAAAAAAAGAACTAAAAAGTCTGTTTCCTTAGGCCACCTACTTCACATCTAACCAATCTCTAAGATATATGAGGCACAAGAGAGAGAAAAGTGGAGGGAAAAACTTGCCGTAGTTTTTTGTGTTTGTTTTAGCCTATAAATAAAGGGTGTTGATAAGACACAGGACTGGTAAAAGGATTAAAGGAGATAACCCAATTTAAAGTGGCATATGGCATGAAGAATCTGCAACACCAAATAGGTTAATCTGTTCAGTTTGAAAAGACTAAATACTCAAAAGGCCCCTGTCACCACTTCCAGTGCTGGCTCCAACCAGTCTTCCAACAGATTCAGACTGCCCAGGGATAGGCTAATCATTCACCCAAGAACAAAAAGGGGCTCATTCACCGGACTCACCTACACCTAGAGAAAGCTACCTTCAGTGGGGCACACTTGAATCCTCATTCTAGTCAATGGCTCAGATCCTCAGGGCTAGAGATGATGATGCCATACTCTTTCATGAAGAAAAAGTTTCAGTATAAAGGGATGTTATCTTAGGCACCATCCAAGAGATTTGTTACCTTGAAGTTTTCAAAGTTCTCTTATTCAAAATGCCATTACTTGCAAGGCTCTCAAGCACAGGTTCATAGTTTTATGGTCTAAATGTGTCCAATTTTCTCTCACAAAGTGAGAAAAGCATGCCAAGAAGAGTAAGAACTTGAAACCTGAGTAAGAGTACACCTTTGCCTAAAATATGACCCAGGCAAAATTAACTGTAGACTAAAAAATTTTAAAGAAAAAATATATACAAAAAAGGTAATTCGTGTTTTGTTATTTTTCAACGAGTCTTCCAATTATTGTTATGATCAACTAGAAATTCTGTCCTCAACAACTTCCCTTCAATTTAGCTTTTCTATTTTGAAAAACAGAAGTAGACAGAAAAGCCCAGTTCTATTCTCATTATGTGGATACCTTAAATATCTGTCAGGAAAAATGAGAAAGACAAGCCTTGGTTGAGACCAATACCCTTTTTGAAAAAATGGAGTCAGTAAAGGTATAGATGACTCTGATATGCAGCAGAGAGTACAAGAATCCTAGAAAATGAATATACGGGTGAATCTGAATATAAGGATGAATGATACACAATCTAGTCAGAGTGTGCTAGGAGATTATGCTATAGTAACAACCCCCAAATCTTATTACTTTAATATGACAGGAATGGATTTCTTGCTCATGTTCTATGCTCAACATTAGCTGGCTGGACGCTCTGCTCATCATGGCCACTCAAGGGACTGCAGGTTGATTTAAAGCACAACGATGCTTCCACAATACAGTGACAGAGCAAGAAGGGAGAAAGTAGTGAATAAAACACAGTCTGTTAAAACTTCCACCTGGAAGTGACAAATGTCCATGTGGGCTCACATTTCATCGGCCAGAGTCAGTTACGCATGCATACCTCACTTCACAGGTGCAAGGCAGTACAATTCTATCATATGTCTGAAAGGCACCAAGTTGGACATTTCTGGTGAATATCATTAATTGCCATCTTAAATAACAACCTTATCTACGAAGTTCTTTCACCTTCATTATATCTTTGGATTTCTACTCCATCCTTACAGTTTGGGTTCTATCATAATCCTTTTTACAAATAAAATAACCAAAGTTCACAAAGATTAAGACTTGCTTAAATCACCTAAGTAGTAAGTCAAACAATTTGGGAACTCTAAATCTTAATCTTTTAGTTAAAAAGCTACTGAGGTACAACTTTTGAACCCATAATTTGCAGTACATTCCAGTTTGCTATTTACTTGCACTATTTATTCATTAAACATGTTATATTACATTACTTTTCATGTATATTATACATATACTATATCTTGAAATTATGTGTTTCCTGAGGACATACTGTCATATACTTCTCTGTATTCTCCATAGCATCTTAACCATTAAAGAATCATAAAAAGCAGTATATTTCTGAGTGTGTCTTGGCTGACTTGTAAAACACCTGCAGAATCACTATTTTCTGAACACCAAGGCCATGTTTCAGGCATCACAGAAGAAAGAAGCAACTGAATAAATTAAATCAACTACTTAATTTTTAAGGAGAACTTAAGGCTGTTCCATTTGGAGACATCTTCCAGATGTCACTTGTCTTTACAGGCACAGGCTTCACAGGTGTGAAATTTGATGTGCATGTGCATCTCATCTTCATATCTAATCACACCACACACAGTTGGGGAAACTGGACAGCTACATGTAAAGGAATGAAATCACCACATTCTCTAACACCATACAAAAAATAAACTCGAAAATGGCTTAAAGACCTAAACACAAGGCAGGATACTATAAAACTCTTAGAGGAAAACATAGGCAGAACACTCTCTGACATAACTTGCAGCAATCTCTTTTTGGACCCATCTTCTAGCGTAATGAAAATAAAAACAAAAATAAACAAGTGAGACCTAATCAAACTTCGAAGCTTCTGTTCTTAAGAAAAGGAAAATGAAACCATGAACAAAACGAAACAATTCACAAAATGGGAGAAAATATTTGCAAGCAAAGCGACCCACAAGGGATTAATCTCCAAAACAAAGAAACAGCAGATGCAGCTTTATATTAAAAAAAAAAAACCCTCATAAATGGGGAGAAGACATAAATAGAAATGGCTCCAAGGAAGACATACAGATAATCATAAAGTACACGAAAAGATGCTCAACATCACTAATTATTAGAGATATACAAATCAAAACTATAATGAGGTACCATCTCACACCTTGTCAGAATGGCCATCGTTAATTGGTCTACAAATAACAAATGCTGGAGAGGGTATGGAGAAAAGGGAACCTCCTACACTGTTGGTGGGAATGTAAATTGAGTATAACCACTATGGAGAACAGTATGGAGGTTCCTCAGAAAACTAAAGATAGAACTACCATATGATTCAGCAATCCCACTCCTGGGCATCTATCCAGAGAAAACTATAACTCAAAATGATACAGGCACCCCTATGTTCATTGCAGCACTATTCACAATAGCCAAGACATGGAAGCAACCTAAATGTCCATAAACAGATGAATGGATAAAGAAAATGTGGTACACACATACAATGGAATATTATTGAGCCATCAAAAAATGAAATAACGCCGCCAAAAGATGAAATTTGCAGCAATATGGATGGACCTAGAAATTATCATACTAAGTGAAGCAAGCCAGACAGAAAAAGACAAATATCATATGATATCACTTTTATGTGGAATCTTAAAAAAATGAACTTATTTACAAAACAGAAACAGACTCACAAACTTCAAAAACAAACTTATGGTTACCAAAGGGGAAAGGCTGGGCAGTGGGGATAAATTAGGAGTTTGGGATGAACAAGTACACACTACTATATATAAAATAGATAATCAACAAGGACCTACTGCATAGCACAGGGAACTCTACTCAATATTCTATACTAACCTACGTGGGGAAAGAATATGAAAAAGAGTGGATATATGTATATACATTACTGAACCACTTTGCTGTACACCTGGAACTAATATAACATTGTAAATCAACTATGTGCCAGTAAAAAATAAAGATTTATAAAAACTGTACCACACACTACTGACAACGCATCACCCTTACAAGAGCCCCCACAGATTTGCAGACTTCCTCTGTTTTGATACTAAAAGTTCCTCTCGGAGTTCCTGTCGTGGCTCAGTGGTTAACGAATCCGACTAGGAACCATGAGGTTGCGGGTTTGATCCCTGGCTTTGCTCAGTGGGTTAAGGATCTGGCGTTGTCGTGAGCTGTGCTGTAGGTTGCAGACTCAGCTCGGATCCTGCATTGCTGTGGCTGTGGCTGTGGCTGGCAGCTGTAGCTCCAATTTGACCCCGTAGCCTGGGAACATCCATATACCGCGAGTGCGGCCCTAGAAAAGGCAAAAAGACAAAAAAAAAAAAAGTTCCTCTCTTTGCAAATTCACTGAAAGTTATTTTGCCATCATAATACCATCTCCCATAGATCCCCTTAGGATGATTCCTTCTGAAACACTGGAATGAATGCAGCACTTCTGGATATAGGGCAAGACTGGAAGATTCAAAAACCAACTGCTTGGTTGGCACTCAAATCTGGATAAAAAAGCAGAGGTGATAATGGTGAAAGCAATTCTCCAATAGCTTGTCTAATTTGCCTTAATATAACCATAGACTGAACTCCCCCAGGACATACCACTTAACTTTCCTCAATTTTTTTATTTGTAAAGTGGGATAATAATGGCACTTACTTCATAGGGTTGTTGTGGGATTAATGAGGTAATGCAAAAAACACTTAGAATAATCTTAATACATGGTGGGCACTCAAATGTTGGTTATTACTTTCCTTTGAATTTTGCCAAATGCTCCCACTTAAGTCAACTGAGTTCCAATATTAACACATAAGGAAATTTTAGGGCTGGAAGGGACTTTGAAATCCACCTGCTCCAGAGAAATTCAAGAGATTTGCCTGGGATCACAGAGTTTACGGTGAGGCCAAGATAGGATCTAGGTCTTCTGACAATAATTTTATGTTTAGGAAGAACATCTTGTTTAGAGCAGCGTTTGACATAATAAAGAAGCTGTCTACTTGATTCCACATGAATCGAATTTGATTTACTTCGGTTAGCTTTCATTTCTTCTGAAAATCCATCTATTTAATAAGCACATAGAATACAACTGACTCCCCTCACTGTTAAATTCTGTCCTGAGTACAAAAGGATACAAACCCAAATATTAAATCAAAGCTCTTTGCAGCTTAGAAGTAGGACTCTAGTCTGAAATTACCTTTTTTTTTTTTGCTCACTAGTTTAATGGTACTGTCAGTTGTTTTTTTTAAATTAAATTGCCCTTAACTGCTACACTGTGTGAATTTTAAGAGCTAACAGAAATACTTGCTGTGTTGCAAGTGTGTTACAGTGAAATGATTTGAACTGGCTCTCTTTTAAAAGACTTAGATAAAGGCATTGCAAAAAACAACCTAAAAGTTTTCTTCCAGGTAATGAGAGTCTGCAAATTCCTGCAAGTTTCTAGGCTCTCTAGACTCTCATAGTTAAACTCCAATTCCTCCAAAGTGAGCCACTGAAATTCTTTATCTGTGAAATACAAATCACGACCCTTGTAACCTAGGGGAGAGAGGTGACAAAGGTATTACCCAAACAGATGGTGGCAATTTCCAAACAGCTATAAAGGTGGATGTCCTCTTTTTAGCCTTTCTTTCCAGGATAAAAACGGAGAGTATGTATGGCCACCCAGTTTCCCCTCTGCCCATATGAAGGTTCACCTGAGATACCTCTTGGCCAAAATAAATGAAGTGAACTGAAGTCAGCATGTTGCTAATACACAGGGAAGCCAAAAAGAGATATTGCCTCCTTCTGGGCAGACAGCCTGGTTGACACAGTAATGTGAATTCCCAGTAGACCAGCTGTTTGCACAAGAATATGCTATTGCTGTTCCTTAGCAACCAATGCTGTTCTTCAAAGGCACTGTGACTGGAGAGCTAAATATCTTCTTCTGTCTTTTGTATCTGAAATGTGACATGAATCTCTCATTAAAATGAACACTGGTATCTTGGAAGGACTCACTCAGCCAATAAAGTTTGTCCATGAATTGAGAAATCAGATGCTATTTTCATCAACACAGTCTCTAACAACCAAATAAATGCATCATCAGTATCTGTGCAGGTCAACTTTAGATGCACCCAATAGAATCTGGTCTGCTCTGGTCAGCAGCTACCAAGTAATTCAACTCCCCATTCTGGTACCCAACCTTGTGGTCTACTGCCACTAGCACTAAAAGACAACTGATATGTCAGGCAGCCACAGTACTGGGGAATGATTAAACAAACTTCTACTTAATGTGAGAAGATAGCACAAAATTTAATGCCAGTCTGCAATTAAAAATATTTAAGAACTACCATGTAATTGCTCTTTGCTATTTAAACATAAACACAAAAGAAAGGAAGATCTGGCACTCAAATATTTCATTAAATTAGCTGAAACTATAAGGCTTATTTTACTGCAGTGCAATAGGTTCTCTGTTACTCTTATTTATTTCCACCACTTAAAATACTGGGCTTCATGCCAATGATCCTCCCCCACCCCAAGTTTCTATCAGACTCCTCTTGGAATATAAGTGACAACGTGACCTTACAAAGAATATTTATGCTTTAAAGGTAGACTGTAATTGGATTTCCATGGTGGTTTTCCCATTGAATACCTCCTGAGTGAACTTTGGAAAGTCTCTTCAATAATCTAGTTCAGATTTATTATTTTTCATTGATTATTTTTAATTCATTCAACAAGTATTTATTGAGCATCCTGGTGCCAGAAACTGAGTAAGGTGCTAGGGATGTGGACAAGATAAACATTTTCCCTGCCCTCGGGCTTAGAGTCCCAAGAGGACAACAGAAAATGAGCAGCCACATACACCGCAGCATGCCAAGTGCTAAGGATAGAGGGGGATCAGTGCTAAAAGGGGCACCTGGACAGCACACTTACCGAGACTGCCTAGAAGAAATGGTGATAAAACAGAAGAGGTGAAGAAGCAACAGAAAAGCATCCTGGGAAGTGGGAGTATCAGGTACACAGGCTAGGAAGAGAGCGCACAGGGCAATTGCGTGAAAAGGAAAGAAATTCTCAGTTGAGTTGGGATAATGCGGTCAAGAGAGATAAACCAGGGCCAGATTATGAAAGGCTGTGGAAGCCAAGTGAGGCTGTTTGGCCTCATTCTATAAGTATGGGAGAGGCATTCAAGGGCTTTAGGGGAAAGCGGGAGTGTTCTTGGATGTGGCTTCCCGCCATCTCGGTACCCACTGGAGTGATGATGGTCTGACTAGCTAGCTCTCCGCATACATAATACCACTCAGCCCCACCTAACTTTTTTTTTTAATTAAAAAACTGGGAGCAGGACTTCATTTCTTATTTTATTTTACTTTTCTTTTTTCTTCCAGTTTTATTGAGGTATAATTGACATATAACACTTTATAAGTTTAAGGTATACGGCATAACGATTTGACTTAATATATTATGAAATGATCATTACAATAAGTTTAGTGAACATCCATCACCTCACATAGATAAAAATTAAGTAAAAAAATTTTTCCTTGTGATAAGAACTCTGAGATTTACTCTCTAAATAACTTTCATATATAACATACTGCAATAACAGTTACATTTATCATGTTTATCATTACATCCCTAGTATAGCCCCACTTTAGAAACTATTATAGACATTTCATAACCACTGAATGACTTTTTCCTAGGTATAAAATAACATTTTTCTTAAAATAAAAAAGCTGTTATCAGTTAATCATATTATTGACCTAGAAGGGACTTTAAAGATCATACATTCTAATATTTCTAACTTTTCAGGTAAACAAACAAGATTAAGGTGAACTATCTCTTCTGAGGGTTGTGGGTGCTAAAGGGTGAGCAACGCCTAAAATCAATGTTCCCATTGGACAGTCCTCTCCAAAGCTATAGTGAAGTGAAGTCTATCTGAATTAGACACCTTTATTATTATATAAGCTGGGTTAAATGAATTTTTTAACCTTACCAGTACATTTGAAAGTTGAGAAGCACTCTTTGGTTTTGTTAGCTTTTTAAATGATTTTTATTTTTTCCAGTATAGTTGATTTACAGGGTTCTGTCAATTTCTATGGTACAGCAAAGTGACCCGGCCACACATATATTCTTTTTCTAACATTATCCTCCATCATTTTCCATCACAAGTGACTGGATATAGCTCCCTGTGCTATACAGCAGGATCTCATTGTTTATCCATTCCAAATGCAATCGTTAGTGTCCATTAACCCCAGATTTCCAGTCCATTCCACTCCCTCCCCCTCTCCCTTGGCAACCAAAAGTGTGTTCTTCTAGTCTATGAGTTTCGTTTCTGTAGAAAGGTTCATTTGTGCCCTATATTAGATTCCAGATATAAATGATATCATATGGTATTTGTCCTTCTCTTCCTGACTTATTTCACTTAGTATGAGAGTCTCTAGTTCCATCCATGTTGCTGCAAATGGCATTATTTTGTTCTTTTTTATGGCTGAGTAGTATTCCATTGTGTATATATATCACATATTCTTTTTAATTTTTTTATTTTTTAATATTATGATTTTTATTTTCCATTATAACTGGCTTACAGTTTTCTGTCAATTTTTCAACTGTACAGTGTGGTGACCTGGTTAAGCATACATATATGTAGATTTGTCACAAGTGATTAGTCATAGTTCCTGGTGCTATACAGCAGGATCTCCTGCTTTTCCATCCCAAAGGCAATACTCTACATCTGTTAACCTCAGACTCCCCCACCATCCCATTCCCTCCCTATACCACATCTTCTTAATCCATTCATCTGTCGATGGACATTTAGGTTGTTTCCATGTGTTGGCTATTGTGAATAGTGCTGCAATGAACATACGGGTGCATGTGTCTTTTTCAAAACAGTTTTGTCCAGATGTATGCCCAAGAGTGGGATTGCTTCCTCACACCTGTCAGAATGGCCATCATTAACAAGTCAACAAATAACAAATGCTAGAGAGGGTGTGGAGAAAAGGAAACCCTCCTACACTGATAGTGGGAAGGTAAATTAGTACAACCACTATGGAAAACAGTATGGAGGTAACTCAGAAAAGTAAATATAGAAAAGTACTCTTGAATGATCTTTGCTAGGAATATAAGAAACATTATGATGCAACCCTGTTAATAATGTATATTTATATCCTGAATGCATAGAAGAACTTTAAATGTAACCTCAGGACTTTGTCCAGTGTTAGGATCATCTAATACTAGAAGCATAATCATATGATACAAGTAGTATCTTCATGGAGATAATTTTTTGGAAAAATTTAATGCACCACCTCAGCAAAACCAGGCTCTCTGGCTCCAGAGTTATCCTCTGCATTTCTCAACTGCCCCAAGAAAAACAGCTATCATATGGACTTTAATTACTTCTCTTAAAGTATCCTTGAAAACTAAAGTAGTGATCATAAACTTTTCAGGCAACATATATCCCACAAGCACAATTTAATTATAGCACATGAGGTTGAGTTTTATAACCTAGGGAAATACTCGGCTAGGAATTCAAACAGGCTATGTCATGACTCCTGCTAGGCTTAACTTAAAAGATTTTAGATTTTTTGGCCACACTCATGGCATGCAGAAGTACCTCAGCCAGGGATTGAATCTGTGCCACAGCATCCACAGCACAAGATCTTTAACCTGCTGAGCCACCTGGGAATTCCATGAATATTTTTTAAATTAGGAAAACATAGGCATATGTTAGATCTTATTTACTCTGCAGTGAAATAATACATATAAACTGTGACCCAGTCCTTCCAAGACCCAGCTGGGTCTTGAGGATATTTTTCTACGCTACTATATGAGTATAGTTGAGAAAACTGCCCTGTTTGTTTAAAAATCATTTGCCAAAGAGCTTAACTGATCCTCAGAGGAAGGCATGGTTGAGAAATATCTTTAAAAAAGTCAAAAAACATTTTTTGATGATGGCCATTCTGACTGGTATGAGGTAATAACCTCACTGTAGTTTTGATTTGCATTTGTCTAATAATAAGTGATGCTGAGCATCTTTTCATGTGCTTTTTGGCTGTCTTCTTTGCAGAAATGTTTATTTAGGTCTTCCAACCAATTTTTAATTGGGTTGCTTTTTTGATATAAAGCTATATGAGATGTCTGGAGATTAATCCCACGTTGGCTGCTTTGTTTGCAAAGATTTTCTCCCATTTGGCAGGTTGTCTTTTCATTTTGTTAATGATTTCCTAAAGATTTCAAAACCAAACTTATCTTTACCAAAGGGGAAAAGTGGGAGGGGGAAGGATAAATTAGGTGGTTGGGATTGATATATACATACTATATATAAAATAGACGGGAGTTCCCATCATGGCTCAGGGGAAAGGAATCTGACTAGCATCCATGAGGACGCAAGATTGATCCCCGGCCTCACTCAGTGGGTTAAGGATCTGGTGTTGCCGTGGCTGTGGTGTAGGCCAGTGGCTACAGCTCCAATTTGACGCCTAGCCTGGGAACATCCATATGCCATGGTGCATCCCTAAAAACACCAAAAAATAAAAGAATTAAAAATAGACGGGTAACAAGGACCTACTATATAGTGTAGGTGTATAATAACCTAATGGGAAAACAATCTGAAAAGGAATATGTATATATATATACATGTATATATATATGTATATATATATACACATACACCTATATCTGATGGTACATATATATATACATATTCCTTTTCAGATATCTGGGAGAAAATCTTTGCAAACAAAGCAGCCAACGTGGGATTAATCTCCAGACATCTGAAAAGGAATATGTGTGTGTGTGTGTATATATATATATATATATATATACACACACACACACACACACATATATATACCTATATATATATATATATATATATATATATATATATATATAGGTATAGCTGATTCACTTAGCTGTATATTTGAAATGAACACAACTTTGTAAGTCAACTATATTAAAAAAAAAACAAAAAAAGGGAAAAAGAAAAAAATAAATAAAATAAAATTTAAAATACCCCAAGTTCCCATCGTGGCATAGTGGGTTAAGAACCCGACATACAGAGTCCATGAGGATTCATGTTTGATCCCTGGCCTTGCTCAGTGGGCTAAGGATCTGGTGTTGCTGTGAGCTGTGGTGTAGGTCACAGATGGAGTCTGGATCTGGTGTTGCTGTGGCTGTGACTTAGACTGGCAGCAGCAGCTCATATTCAGTCCCTAGCTGGGGAACTTCCATATGCTGCAGGTGCGGCTATAAAAATAAAACAAAAAACCCCAAACCCCATTAACAAATCTGAATGTACTGGATACTGACTGGGCATATTTCAATAATTTTCCAGTTTTCTCAATCAATTTCTGTCCATTTATTTATCTATTCATTAAAGAAGAATGCATTTGACTTTTTTTTTTTTTTTGGCTCTTTAGGGCCATATCTGCAGCATATGGAAGTTCCCATGCTAGGGGTTGAATTGGAGCTGCATTTACCAGCCTAAGCCAAAACAAAGTGGGATCTGAGCCACATCTACGACCTACACCACAGGTCATGGCAATGCCAGATCCTTAACCCACCAAGTGAGGCCAGGGATCAAACCTACATCCTCATGGATACTTAGTTGGGTCCGTTACTGCTGAGCGATAATGGGAACTCCAAGAGGAATGCATTTTAAGAGAAAACTATATTTAGAACCAAGGAAGCTACAGAAAAGTTAATTTTTTTTAGTGTTTACATAAAATCTGAGGCAACATACAGATCTGAAACAACATAATTCCTAATCAAGATATAAGTAAGTGGATTGTGGCCCTGTGGGGTCTGTAAAGGCAAGTACTGAAGAAATGCAAAGCAAGAAAAAAAAAAGAAAAAAATTTAAACTTTTAATTTTCAAATAATTTACAGAAGAGTTGCAAAGATAGTACTGATTTCTTGTATACCATTCATTAATCTTCCCTTATGCTAACATCTTATACAACCATGGTATAATTGCAAACTAAGTAATTAACACTGGCATGCCAGTATTGACTAAACTACTTCTTAAACTTCCCCAGTCAATAAGGTTCTTGAAGGAGTTCAGGACATGCCACTTAAAAATATGTCACTTTGGCATATTGATTATTATGAACTAAAGGCACTTTAGAAAGAGCAGGAAGGGCTCTCTGACCTCTTCTTTTCTACCTAAAAACAGGCTATAAAACTTCTTATGAGAAAGGTGACCTCCCTGCATCACAAAGAGAGGAACATCCTTAACCCCACAGGCTAGTAATTGATGCTAAAATGGCTCTGTTCAAACTTACTGAAATAACTTTTACCTTCCACTGCTTCCCCTCCCACCCCGTATATGTCCTATTGCCTTCTCCACACTTTACTGCCCCCAGCCCAAACCCCTTCGCCTTGTTATTTCTTCACAAATCTATTTCTTTTTGTCTAAATGGTATATAAATATAAGGCAATATGTATTAATTGGAATATGTATTAAAATCTGGAAATGAGACAAATTCAAAAGAGCCTGTTCAAAAAAATGACTAAAGCAAGCTATGCTTCTAGTACTTTTAACATATCCAAATTGTTTATGATATTAATTCCAAAAGTTGAGCCTCTTTTAAATTCAGCCCTGGATTATAAACTCCCAGAAGACAAGCTCATGCCTTGGCAACAGTTTTGGACTTCCAAGAGGCCAGAAGCTATGAGTATGAGTGCCACATACTTGTTTCTTTTATTGAGATAGTTTTTTTTGTTGTTGTTGTCTTTTTGCCTTATCTAGGGCCGCACCCGCGGCATATGGAGGTTCCCAGGCTAGGGGTCTAACAGGAGCTGTAGCCGCCGGCCTTCACCACAGCCACAGCAATGGCGGGATCCAAGCCATTTCTGAGACCTACACCACAGTTCACAGCAATGCCGGATCCTTAACCCACTGAGCAAGGCCAGGGATTAAACCCACAACCTCATGGTTCCTGGTCAGATTCGTTAACCACTGAGCCACGACGGGAACTCCGAGATAGTTTTTCTCCCTCTCTTCCTTTCCTCTACTTCCCAGCACGCCCTCCACCCTGAACAGTACAGTGCTTTTGCAGTCTCCCAACAAACATACCCACCCTTACTCCACTAGCTGAACGGCCCTCCCATCTCCCCTAAACATGTTAAATGTCATCCATCCTTAAATGCTACTTCCATTTCTGGCTCCTCTTTAGCACCATTCCTCATGTCAGCCAATCCTGACTCTGTTTTTAACTCTTTTCATATGTATGCTGAGAAACAAAATTGCGCAAAAATTATTACCACATTATCCATGTATATTAGATGTGTCCACCCAACTAGATTGTGAATTCCTTAAGAATAGGGCCGTGTCTTACAAAGGCTACTTTGGAAGGCTGCAGTAGTGGTTCTCAACTGGGGATGATTTTGTCCCCAGGTAACATTTGGCAATATCTGGAGACAGTTTTGGCTACACAACTAGGGAAGTGAGATGCTATTTGTATCTAGTAGGTAGAGGCCAGAGATGCTGCAAAACAACCTGTAATACAGCCTACCTCTCATATAAAAAAGAATTACCTAGTTCAAAATATTCATTGTACCATGGCTGAGTAACTTCTGCCGAACAGTATCTAGGGCAATGGAAAAATGAGATTCATTCCAATTTCATGATTTTTTTGCTGCAATATCTCAATGAGCTAAGCACTAATTCTCAAATTTCATTCAAGGGTCATATCACCAACCCAAGGTTCCTTAACACCAGCAATAACAATCTTGAAAACAACAGGGCATATTTTGTCTTTACATTGTTTGAGCTTTGTGGTACTAGTGTCATCCTTAATAGCACCAGCAACAGTAATTGTTTAATTCGTTGAAAAGACAGTGGCACCTCCTAGGCATTGAGAAGATGACCATATAGATCCTTTCCTCCCACCTCAGCCCAGCTTTAGGATCTGAGGGCCTTTCACCAGCAGCTTCAGCCCAGGTCACGTACCTGGATATTTGGAGCTTGTCACCTGGGCAGTAGGTTCTAAGGTTAATTTTGTTACTGTTGCTAAGGTGTATCTACAGGGACTGGAGTGGACTCCAGGGCACCCACATGCCCACCTCATTGCAATTTTTTCTTACCAACCACCAGACTTGCCCAGTCTCCATGAATGAGCAATAGCCCTATATTCCTAAATGGGCTCCAGTTCAACCCTAAAATTCAGGCCCTCACCCTCTACCTCTGACTCTCAGCAGGCTCAGCTGTCCAGGAGATGGGCCTTGCTCCCAGGATCTCAGTCACTGGCTGCGAGCCTATTTCAATGGCCCTGCTAGCACTGCAGCTTTGGAACTAGCCTGACCAATAGAGAGATCTGAGCCTACTTTCCTCAGTGGCTTAGATCCTTCATCCTCAAGTTCCTCCTGGATATTAACTTTTCCCTTATAGATGGGATGATTTTAACCTGTATTCTTGAATAATTTAGATTCCAAAAGATGTGAGCAGCACCACTGTGATCAGGTAAGCTGGGTCCTGTGAGACAACCTCTACAGTGAGTGCCTCCCCTGCCCCCTCATCTATTGTGAGAGGCACAGCTCATTTCACTACAGAGGTGGAGCTCAAGATGGCACATGCGAAGAAATGCAGTGGGTGAGGAGGGACATAACGCAAATACTCTAAAAAGTCTAATAGCACAATCTATAACAATTATAAAATAAGTGAATCTCATTCTTATTTCATTTGAATTTTCTGTCTCACGGTACTAAGTGTTTCCATCACTCAAGTGTGATGATGGCTCAGGACTTCTTATGCCATGGAAAAAATGGATGGGGATGAATGGAAGGAAGAGACTGAAATCAGAGCAATTAATTTTGTACTTAATTTCTATTTTGTAAGGGTGTTTTTAAGACTCTTTACCACCCTTTAACTACTCAGACTTTTCTCTCAAAAACAAAAAAAAACTTATAAACTTGTCAGTTATCAAGTACAAAATTGCTCAGTTAGTATTTTTTTGAATCAACCTAGTCTCTGTATTTAAAAAAAACACAGATATTCTACCACTCACGGGACGGTATCTTTTGACATGATCTTCCAAATTACCAATAAATCATGAGGTAATACAAATAACTGATTCCTTGCATTAAATCAGCGTGGTTTATGAAGTCATGATAAACTTGTGGACTAAGAATGCCACCTGCCATATCAGTAAACAAAGGATGTTGTAGCCATCAGCCACTATAGCTGCCTTCTTTCACCTATGGTGAGCCCCGAAGGAACTCAGGATGGAAACAAGATGCCTACTTCAAACCATCAGACACTGTAGCCATTACCCCAAACCATCAGACACTGCAGCCATCACTCCACGCCCCCAAGGTGTACCTTGAGGACACTCAGGATGATAAAGCACAGGATACTGGCCCCCCATAGCTAAGGTGCATATTAAAACAATGATTTCAGTGAGCCCAGGCTCTTACCTCTTCCCATATATAGAAAGGCACTAAATTTCTTAACTTGAGATATCTGGTTTTCTTTAATTAACAGTAATATTTTGATGTTCTGACTATCTGACCTTTGTTACAAAAACTCCTTTATATCCTGGCTCCTCCCTTACCTCTTCAGAGCAGTCCCTTCAAGTTATCTGAGAGGTTGTGTCCCAATCACATGCAGGATTCAGAGAGATAATTGAAGGGACTCAGATGTTTACTACTAGAATGTACATGCACCAATTTTGAGTCATATAACTGTAAAATAGGTTTTGAAGAAAATTACAGAAATACATAAAGAAGAGGAAGAATTTCTGAAATGTTTGGTTGAGGAGCTCAGCAAAACTCTGACCCAAAAGCAATGATAAACCTGGACAAATCTGTAAAAAACAACCAAATTTGCTGAAACTTGTTAAAATAGCAAAAATCAGAGAGAAAATAAATGAAACAAAGACTAAAAAGATGATAGAGATAGAAAAGATCAATGAAACTCAGTTGTTCTTTAAAAAATATATAAATTTTTAAAAAATAGACAAACTTTTAGCTAGACTCATCAAGAAAAAAGAGGACTCAAGTATATCAATGGCAAATGAAAGCAGAGATACTACAACTGATACCACAGAAATATAAATAATCATAAGAAACTTCTATGAATTATTAAATACCAGCAAACTAGACAGCTTATAAGTGGATACATTCCTAGAAACATGAAACTTACTAATACTGAATCATGAAGAAAGAGAAAATCTGAACACGCTTATTACTAGCAAGAACACTGAATCAATAATCAAAAATCTCCCAACAAACAGAAATCCAGGACTACACAGCTTCACTAGTGAATTCTAACAAGAATTAATACCAGTCTTTCTCAAACTCTTCCAAAAAGTGGAAGAGAGGACAACACATCCAAGTTCATTTTACGGGACCATCATTACACTGATACCAAAACCAGACGAGGACATTACAGGAAAATTACAGACAAATATCTTGATGAACACAAATGCAAGAATTCTCATCAAAATATTAGCAAATTGAATGCAACAATACATTAACAGGATCATACAGCATGATCAAGTGGGATTTATTCCAGCAATGCAAGGATGGCTCAACACCCACAAATAAATCCATGCAGTTCATCACATTAACAAAGTGAAGGATAAAAATAAGATGATCATCTTAATAGTTGCAGAAAAAGCATCTGACAAATTTAACATCTGTTCAGCATAAAAACTCTCAACGAAGAGGATATAGAAGGAATGTACCTTGTCATAAAAAAGCTATGTATGACAAACCCATGGTTAACATCATACTCAATGTTGAAAAGCTGAAAGCTTTTCCTATATGATTAGGAATGAGACGAGGATGCCCACTCTTGCAACTTTTATTCAACATATATTTGGAAGTTCTAGCCACAGCAATTAGATGAGGGAAAAAAAAATAAAGGCATTCAAATGAGAAAGGAGGTAAAACTTGTCTCTATTTGCAGATGGTACTCTGTTATATACATAAAACCCTAACCTCCACCAAAAAAACTGCTAGAGTTAAAACACAAATTTAGGAAGTTGCAGGATACAAAATAAATACAAAAATTTATTGCATCTCTATAAACTAAGAGCAAACTTCAGAAAGAGAAATTTTTTTAAAAGTCCCATTTACAACTGAATCACAAAGAATAAAATACCTAGGAATAAATTTTACCAAAGAAGTGAAAGACCTGTATACTGAAAACTATAAGACACTGAAGAAGACATAAATAAGTAGATAGTCCATAGTCATGGATTGGAAGGATATTAAATGGTCACAATACTCAAAGCAATGTGCAGATTCAGTGTAATCCTTATCAAAATTCCAACAGCATTTTTCACAGAAAGTCAACAAACAGTCCTAAAATTTGTATGGAACCTCAAAGACTCTGAATAGTTAAGGTAACTTTGGGAAAGAAGAGCAAATCTGGATAGATCACATTTTCTAATTTTAAACTATCACTATATAGTTTTACCAAAACAGTACAATGTTGTCATCAAACAAGACACATAGATCAATGGAACAGAATATAGAGCCTGGGGAAAAATCTTGCCTAAATGGTCAATACATTCATGACAAAGGGGCCAAGAATATACAATGGGGAGAGAACAGTCTCTTCAATAAATGATGCTGGAAAAACTGGACAGCCACATAAGAAAAAATGAAACAGGACTACCACCTTATACTATATACAAAATGAATTAACAAATATAAGGCCTTAAACCATAAAAGTAGAATAAAATAGAGGGGTAAGCTCCTAGACATTGGTCATGTCAATTTTTTGGATTTGATTCCAAAAACAAAGGGAACAAAAGCAAAATTAAACAAGGGGGACTACATAAAACCAGAATGCTTCTACACAGCAAAGGAAACATCAACAAAATGAAAAGGCAACATACAGAATAGGAGAAAATATTTGCAAATCATATGTTATAAGGAGCTAATTCCTCATAATTTAAAGAACTCATACAAATCAATAGCAAAAAAAAAAAAACCCCTCCAAATAATATGATTAAGACATGGGAAGATCTGAATAGATACTTCTCTAAAGAAGACATACAGTCAGCTAACAGATACATGAAAATATGCTCACTAATCATAAGGGAAATGTAAATAAAAACCACAATGAGGCATCACCTCACACCTGTTAGAATGGCTGTTGTCAAAAAGATAAGAAATAACAAACACTGGTAAAGGTGTGGAGAAAAGGAAGCCCCTGTGCATTGTTGGTGGGAATGTAAATTGGTGTAGCCATTACAGAAAACAAAGTGAGGATTCCTCAAAAACTTAAAAATAGAACTACCATATGATACAGCAATTCCACTTCTGGGTATTTATCTGAAGATAATGAGATAATAAAGACACTAATTTTAAAAGATATCTTCCTCCATGTTCATTGCAGCATTATTTATAACAGCCAAGGCATGGAAACAACCTAAATGTCCATCAGTGGATGAACATATAAAGAAAGTGTGATAAACACACACACATAATGGAATATTATTCAGCCATGAAAAAGAAATCTTGCTGTTTGTGACATGGACAGACCTTGATGAAACTGCGCTAAGTGAAATCAGAGAAAGACTAATACTGTGTGATCACTCACATGAGGAATCCAAGGGAAAAAATTAATTCATGGGTTTGAAGAACAGATTTGTGGTTACCAAAGGCAGGATATGTGTGTGGGATAGGGATGGGAGAAATGAGTCACGGTGGTGAAAAGGTGCAAACTTTCATGTATGAGATAAATAATCCTCGGGGATGTAATGTACAGCATGGTGACTACAGTTAACAATACCATATTGTATATTTGAAAGAAGCTAAGAGAGTAAATCTTAAATGTTCCATCCCAAGAAAAAAACTTAGAACAATGTATGATAAGATATTAACTAAACCTCATAGTAATCATTTTGAAATATATACATATATCAATTTATGTTGTAAAATTGAAATTAATTCAATGTTATATGCCAATTATATTTCGACAAAGACATGGAAACAAAACAAAATGATCATTTAAAGATTCTGGAAATTGACCAAAGGTATACAGCAAATTAAAGATTTATTGGAGGAAACCTACTGAACCTCAGTAAGAATGGCGGGAGCTGGTGATGTTTTAGATAGGGAGTGCCCCCATCCCTTGCTCCTTCCCACCTCAGCTTCATTACCTGAAAAATTCTACCTAAGTCTCAGCAGATGGACAGGGCTGTGGGAACTGGCTGGCAGTTCTGCTGCCCTGCTGTTAGAGGGCTGACGTTATTTGGAGCAGAGCATGGAAAAATTCCTGCACTACTGGAAACAAGAGCTATCTCAGTGGCAAACAATCAGGAAAGAATAGCGTCACTAGCAGCCTGAGGCCTTGATACTGGTTGGGATAGGCACAAAAATGGCAGAGAAGCCAAAATTTAATAAGGAGATCCAAGGAAGAAAACAAGCAAAGAGAGCCTGGCTAAGAGTTGCCTTCTCACTGGTGTTCTGGAAAGCTGTGCATGCTCAGCAGAGACCAGACAAGGCTCTAATGAGCTACCTGCTATTTGTCCTTGGCTGCTTTTCCACTAGATATTCACTGTGCATCTAGCACGTCAAATGCTAACTAAACTCATTTATACCTACTCACTGTGGTCACAAATCATACAACATTACAAACCATCTGCATTGCCTCCTTTATTACACAGATGGTAAAGCCAAAGCCTTTGTGTAGTTTAAGAACACGAGTTTCTACAAAGTTAGCAGAAAATCAACAGAGGTTAGTACAAAAGGCTGCTTAGGGCTTTGCTAAAATTCACTTACCTCCAAAATGTTGGCATAAAATTAAACAAAAACTGGTTAGGTAAGTTTAGGACTACTTGTATCAAATATACACAAAGATCTTCCCCAATCTTTTCCTACATTTAGTCTCCTCTCCTTTTGTTTTACTCCTTTCTCTTGAAAATTCTTTTGAAGGAAGAGAGACCAATAGGGGCTCCTCAGGAGTCACATCTTGTGGGCTCTCAAAAAAGGTGATAAACTCTGTACTGGATCATACCAGTCCCTAGGTTAGAGTCATTGCTCTAACTACTCCTCTTACCTTCTGTTCCATTTTGCATGGACTGCTGGTTCTAGCTCTTCATTTTCTGTGTTTTGTGGGTGATAACCCATGCTATTAATACTGCAGTCTTTTGGCTGGGTACCTGGTTTGGTTTTTCACAGAAAATGACTATGACATAGCTATATACTCCGGTTCCAACTGTCATCCCAAACTACTAACATTTTCATCTTTATAACGCAGTTTCTTTCCATAATCAAAGGGTATCCATGCATGTTCTCAAGCTTTCTTATTGTAAATTCTGCTGTTCAAGCAAGTGATTATAAGTTCACTCGAAGACAACAGAGTACTCCAGGTGCATCAAAGGCTCTGTTTCCCCAAAGCTTGGTAGAACGCAGGAAGCTACTTTAGTTTGACACCTAGGAAACCTGCTCCCAAGACAGGCTTTATATGTTCCTGTTGTTCCTGACAGCTTGACATTTGGCTCATCCCTGGCATTTAATCAATTTTAACATGCCAGGAAAATTAGGAATAAATCCCTGTGTTTATACAGCTGACATCTTTGCTGCTCAGAACCTTGTATAATCCGTTTCTGTGATAAGGACAGCCAGAAATTTTAACAGTTTAAGCAAAACACTGACAAATAACCTAACAGGCATTCAAGAAAGAGTGCAAAGCAAAGAATCCATAGGGCTGGCTGTCGCACTGTGGACCAAGCTTCTTCAGTTTTTTTCCCCATTTTTGTCACTTAAAGGAAGTATCTAGGGATAGAAGGCTGGAACATGGGGCAGGTATAGCGGGATGGTGTCTATCAAGGGAAAACACCTGGGAGAGACTAGTTCATCACAGAAACTCATCTGTTCTCTCAAATGAGAAAAAACAAATACCAAAACATGCTCCACGACAGTGGGATATGAATTTTGCCACCAATCATACCTGGGTTTGAACTGAGGCCACTAGGCACCTGCTCAGTGACCTTGGACACTGAGCTTCTCTGAGCTTCTCTGAGCTTCCTTAAGTGCACAACTGATTAAATGAGATAGCTGAGGTAAAATTTAGGTAAAACATTGTTCATATGTGCTCACCTATGTCATCAACTTTCTGTCTTACCAATGCCATCCAGGGGCAGGTGCTACAGTGACAAACCGATCAACAACAAAAATTATAAGAATCATTCTGCAATATGAGAACTCAATTCCACCCTCCCTCTTTCTTCCTTCTTCACTTCCTCCCTCCCTCTCCTTCTCCCTTTCCTTCCCTTTCTTCTTTCTTCCTTTCTTTCTTTCCTTCCTTCCTTCTCTCTTTCTCTCCCTCTCTCTGACTCTGTCTCTCTCTCTTTCTTTCTTCCAGGATGAAATGAGTACCTTTGACTTGACACTTTTCCTACTGAGTCACTTCTAAAAGTTGAATATTTTAATAGCAGCTGATTCACACAGCAGGATCCCATGGGTCAGTCACAACCAACAACATAAAAAGGTTAGGAATTATTTCAGATCACGATGCTGTCAGAGTACAGCTCCCCAAAGAAAACCCCCCCCCCTTTTTTTTTTTTTTTGCTTTTTAGGGCCACACTCGCAGCATATGGAAGTTCCCAGGCTAGGGGTTGAATCAGAGCTGTGGCACACAGCTCACGGTAACATCGGATCCTTAACCCACTGAGAGAGGCCAGGGGTCGAACTTGCATCCTCATGGTTACTAGTCAGATTTGTTTCCACTGAGCCACAACGAGAACTCCAGAAAACATTTTATAATACATGCATTTTTTCCCCCAAAAACTCCTGGCCAGTTCCCTCCTCTGCCAAGATATGCCTGGATGTGATGTGACCCTCTGCATGCTTGAGAACAGAGTCTGAGCCCACAATGGCACAGGTAGAAGGCAAGGAGTTGCTCAGGCTCCAGACTAACACAGAATATCTGCTATATGAAGCTACTAACTACCCCGGCAGAGAGAAGCTCCTTTCAACTCTCAGCAGTGCCCACGGCAATCATTACATGTGAGTGACGAATAAGTCACTGAATCACTGTGATGACTCATGAATCAAAAAGAAAGCCCCCATCAGGGCTCACAGGCCAGGCAGCAATGTCCGGGGGGAGAATCTGATCTTGCCAGCTAAAAACAGCAGGTAGGAAGCATAACCCTTGTAAACACTTTAATTAAATGGAGGATTTTTTCTCCCTTCCCTCTTCCTTTGCTCTGTCCTTGTCTTCCTACCTTCCATTCTCTCCTGTCTTACCAGATGCTCTTAAACACTCTGGGTCACATGTGCCAGCCTGTGGACAGTGCTAAGATAAAAACAGACCCCTGACAAGAGGTCCCACCAGCCAAGAGCAAGCACTGCCCAGCACCAATCATTTTGCAAAGAGCAGTGAAGGCAGTCCTACATTTCAAATTCTTGACCTAAAATTTAACTAAAATCCGACCATATTGAATTATATTTTATTTATTGCTGAAAATAGATCCTTTGCATCCTGAAGCAAAGATACATATTCCAACTCAGGAAGCAAAAGGAGGAAAAACAGTAATGACCAGAACCACTAGACATAAACAGAAATTGTTGCCAAGTTCTCAGCACAGAGATATCCCTAATATATAAACATTAATTCTTCTAAAACCAACTCATCGTTTGCCCTGAAAACACATCAAATGGCTTATGTTACAAATTAAACTTCCCATCTCCCTGCATGGCCGCTCTCCACTCCCCTGCTCTCAATCTTGCCATGGGCCTCTAAATCAGAGTCCTGGGAGCGCATCCTCTAATCTCTCTGCTTTAAATCTGCTATTCAGATTTTTCCCTTGTCAATGTCTTTTAAAACTTTAAATTTTTTCATCACCTTTGCTTTGCCTTGGTTTAGTTTGCCAGCCTCCTCCCAGGTGACTGTTGTACTCATGGTCTGACAAGCAGTCAGCTCGTAAATAATGCATCTAATCATGTCACTCCACTGCTTTAAACCTCCCCGAACTCTCTGTTGCCTTCACTTTGGCATTTAAGGCTCTCTACAACCCACCAGCTAGCTAGCTAACCTCTCCAGCTCCATCTGGCACCTATCCGCTCCTAAGCTCCAGCCTGCTGCGCTGGTGAATGCTCCATGAGCATGCCCATAGCCCCTGTACTTCATGTCTCATGAGGTCTTTCCTGAAATGTCCCCACCCCTTGCTCCTTATACTCAAGTCTCCCCTCTCTGTGCTCTCAACACTTTGTCCTGATCTTGAGTTTTGTACCTAAATGTCTTGCAATTATATACTTCATGGGAGTGTTTCTTAGTCATCACTAAGTACAGAATTGATATATAGTACAGAATTCACTACTAAAAAAAAAGACTCAATAAGAAATTCAAAAGGATATATTTCAGAAAGAAGGAAAATGATTACAGATGGACACTTTGAAATGGAAGAAAGTAATGAGGGAAAATAATGAAAAATGGATGGTTAAAGCCAAGCAAAATTGAGATTGGATTAAGATGGCAGAATACAAGGACTGGAGATCAACTTCTCTCCCAAAAAACAGCAAAACTACAACCAAATGCTGAGCAGCCTTCAACCAAATGGACTGTAAACTTCCAAAAAAGATATTCTACTCCAGAAGACAAAGAGAAGACCACATCAAGAGGTAGGAGGGGCGATTATGCGATAGAAGCAACCCCATACCTCCCGAGTGGGAAGCCTCACAGACTGGAAGGTAACTGCAGCACAGAGACTCAGCTACAGGACTGAGAGTTCTAAGCCTCATGTCAAAACCCCACGCCTGGGGATCGGGCACAGGGAGAAATAGCCCCCGGAGCATCTGGCATTGAAGGCCAGCGGGGCTTGTGTGCAGGAGCTCCACAGGACTGGGGGGAACAGAGACCCCATCCTTGAAAGGCACACACAGACTTTCAAGTGCACTGGGTCCCAGGGCAAAGCAGTCTCCTTAGGAATCCGGGTGGAACCTGACTGCAATTCTTGGAGGATATCCTGGGAAAATAGGGGTGACTGTGCCTTGTTGTGGGGGAAGGGCATTGGAGGTGAAGCTCTCGGGAACATTCATCAGCCTCCATTTCTCTGGAGGGGGCCATTTCTGGGAAAATCTGGTCCCTCCCATCAGCACTGAGAAGCCCCAGGCCAAACAATAATCCAGGTTGGATCACAGCCCCACCCATCAGTAAACAGGCTGCCTAAAGACCCCTCAGGCACACAGTCAGCCTCTAATCTCATCCAGACACAAAGCCCCACCCATCAGAGGGAGAGGAATCAACCCCACCTACCAGTAGGCAGGCATCAGTCCCTCCCATTGGGAAGCCTACAGCAAGGCCGCCCATACCAATTTTAGCCACAGGGGAGGCAAACACCAGAACTAAGAGAGGCTACAACTCTATTGTTGGCAAAAAGGTCACCACACCAAAAACCTACAAAAATGAAAAGACAGACAACTATAACTCAGATAAGGAAGAAAGAGAAAAGCCCAGAAAAACAGTTCAGTGATGAGGAGATTATCAGCCTCCCAGAAAGTGACATTATACTGTTGATGCTGAAGATGATGCAAGGCATTGGAAATAAACTGGAGGCAAAGATTGATCATTTACAGGAAACAATGAGCAGAGAAATACAAACCGTAAAAATTAAACAAGAAGTGATGCAAAATACAATAACTGAAATAAAAAATTCATTAGAAGCAGCCAACAATAGAATACAGGCGGCAGAAGAACGAATCCGCGAGGTGGAGGACAGATTAGTGGAAATCACTAATGCGGAAGAGAAAAGAGATGAAAGATTGAAAGGAAATGAGCTGAGTCTCAGAGAACTCTGGGATAATGTTAAAAGCACCAACATCCGTATTATAGGGGTGCCAGAGGGAAAAGAGAGAGAGAAGGGGACAGAAAAAATATTTGAAGAGATAATAGCTGAAAACTTCCCTAATATGGGAAAGAAACCACTCAGTCAAATTCAAGAAGCGCAACGAGTACCATATAAAATAAACCCAAGGAGGAACACCCCGAGACACATATTAATCAAAATGAC
>PVHT021183691.1:1264191-1294570 GCA_004024745.2 Catagonus wagneri | reverse complement strand
GCACCAACATCCGTATTATAGGGGTGCCAGAGGGAAAAGAGAGAGAGAAGGGGACAGAAAAAATATTTGAAGAGATAATAGCTGAAAACTTCCCTAATATGGGAAAGAAACCACTCAGTCAAATTCAAGAAGCGCAACGAGTACCATATAAAATAAACCCAAGGAGGAACACCCCGAGACACATATTAATCAAAATGACCAAAATTAAAGACAAAGAGGAAATTTTGAAAGCAGCTAGGGAAAAGAAACAAATGACATACAAGGGAACCCCAATAAGGTTATCAGCAGATTTTTCATCTGAAACTCTGCAGGCTAGAAGGGAGTGGCATGATATACTTCATGTGATGAAAGGGAAAAACTTCCAACCATGCTTTACCCTGCAAGGCTCACATTCAGATTTGAAGGAGAGATCAAAACCTTTACAGATAAGCAAAAGCTAAGAGATTTCTGCAACACTAAACCAGCTTTACAACAAATCTTAAAGGAACTTCTCTAGGCAGAAAAGAAAAGGCCACAACCAGAAACAAAAACACCGCAAATGACAAGGCTCACCAGGAAAGGCATATATACAGTAAAGATACTAAATCATCCATGCACAACTATGTTACCAAAATCAGAAATCATGAGAAGAGAGCACAAATGCAGGCCACTGGACAGGCACGTGCAATTAAGAAACCAACAACTAAAACAATCTCATTTGCATATAGACTCCTATATCAAAACTTCAGGGTAAAGAAAAAAAAAAAAAGAGCAAGAAAAACCCCAAACAGTTATTACAATGGCAATAAGAACATATATATCAGTAATTACCTTAAATGCTAATGGACTGAATGCCCCAACCAAAACACATAGACTAGCCAAATGGATACAAAAACAAGAAAATAACCAATGGATCACTGAAGAAATCAAAGAGGAAATTAAAAAATACCTAGAAGCAAATGACAACAAAGACACGACACTCCAAAACCTCTGAGATGCAGCAAAAGCAGTTCTAAGAGGAAAGTATACAGCAATACAAGCCTACCTCAGGACACAAGAAAAAGCTCAAATAAACAACCTAAGTTTACATCTAAAGCAGCTAGAGAGGAAAGAAGCCAGGTCATGGAAACAACCTAAATGCCCATCGACAGAGGAGTGGATAGGGAAGATGTGGTATATACACACAATGGAATATTACTCAGCCATTAAAAGGAACGGAATAACAACATTTATAGCAACGTGGATGAACCTAGAAATTATCATACGAAGTGAAACCAGTCAGACAATTAGATAGCAACACCCAATGCTACCACTTACATGTGGAAACTAAAGAGACACAATGAACTTCTTTGAAGAACAGACAATGACACAAATTTTGGAAAACCTTGGTTTTTCAATTAAGATAATCGGTGGGGTGGGGGGATGCACTGTGGGTTTGGGACACAAAATCTATCGAATTGACTTATGATCTTTGTACACCTATAACTGAAATAAAATTCATTGTTAAAACAAAAACAAAACAAAACAAACAAACAAATGAAAAGCAAACTTTACTTAAAACTATTAGAAAAATGTGTAATTTGTGGAGGAAAAATAAGGATGCTGAGGAGAGGTAAGTCTTTGAAATTTGGAGCATAAGTGGTAATATATTCATTAAATAGAAACTTTTTAAAGTATGTCTGCTAAAACAGCAGGAACAGATACTAAGGGAATATACATAAAACATATAACCTCCAAAGAAGTAGGGGGCAAACTGGAGTGAGAAAAAATTATCAGTTCAAAAGACATCAAGAAGAGAGAGGGAATAAGAAATAGAAAACTTTCAAAATACACGTATAACAGTGATAAAAGTAAATTTAAATTATCATTAATTGCAACAAATGTAAAAGATCCCACTTTCTAACTGAAAGTAAATATCTTCAGATTGAATACACAAAAATCCCCCTATATGTTGCTTGTAAAAGACATACTTAAAACATGAAACAACACACACAGAAGAGTTACAAATCTGTATGTAGCTATTAATATTACCTGAAAACATGCAAAGCCAAAACTGACATGGTAACTAGAAAAACTGACAAATCACTACTGATTTGAGAGAAAAATTGCAATACAATTTTCCTACTAATTGGCAGCTTCAGCAGATAAAAATCAGTAAGGAAACTGACAAGCTTTTACAGAGCAAAGGAAACCATAAAAAAAAAACCAAAAAGACAACTTACAAAATGAGATAAAATTGTTTCAAATGATGTAACTGACAAGGGCTTAATCTCTATAATATACAAACAACTTGTACAACCCAACAGCAAAAAAGCCAACAAAGCAATGGAAAAATGGGCAGAAGACCTGAATAGACATTTCTCCAAAGAAGATATATGGATGGCCAACAGGCACATGAAAAAATGTTCAACATCACTGATGATTAGAGAAATGCAAATCAAAACTACCGTGAGGTACCACCTCATACCAGTCAGAATGGCCATCATTAATACGTCCACAAGTAACAAATGCTGAAGAGGGTGTGGAGAAAGGGAACCCTCCTGCACTGTTGGTGGGAATGTAAATTGGTGGGCATACATCTCGACAAAACTTTCCTTCAAAAAGACACATGCACCCACATGTTCATTACAACACTATTCACAATAGCCAAGACATGGAAACAACCTAAATGTTTATTGACAGATGAATAGATTAAGAAGATGTGGTATATTTACACAATTGAATATTACTCAGCTATAAAAAAAGAACAAAATAATGCCATTTACAACAACATGGATGGAATTAGAGACTCTCATACTAAGTGAAGTAAATCAGAAAGACAAAGACAAACACCATATGATAGTACTTATATCTGGAATCTAATATGTGGCACAAATGAACCTTTTCATAGAAAAGAAACTCATGGACTTGGAGAAAAGACTTGTGGTTGCCAAAGGAGAGGGGGAGGGAGTGGGATGGACTGGGAATTTGGGGTTAATAGATGCAAACGATTGCTTTTGAAATGGATAAGCAATGAGATCCCTCTGTATAGCACTGGAAACTATCCAATCACTTGTGATGGAACATGATAGAGGATAATACGAGAAAAAGGCTATCTATATCTATCTATCTATATGTATACACATATACATACATGTAATATACATGTATTATATATTATATACTATATACATATACACACATACGTGTGTGTGTGTGTGTGTGTGTGTCTGTGTGTCTGTGTATTTAACTGGACCACTTTGCTGTACAGCAGAAATTGACAGAACATTATAAATCAGCTATAATAAAAATTTTATAAAATCAGGATAAGATTTAAACAAAGCAAATATCACAATAAAGTGAGCCATATGAATTTGTTTCCTAATGTATATAAAAGTGATGTTTATACTATACTGTAGTCTAAGTGTGTAATAACATGAGGTCTAAAAAAATAAGTACATACCTTAATTTTAAAATACTTTATTGTTAAAAAATGTTACCATCATCTGACTCTTCAGTGAGTCCTAATCTCTTTGCTGGGGGAGGGTCTTCCCTTGATGTTGATGGCTGCTGACTGATCAAGGTGGTGGTTTCCTGAGGCTTGGATGACTATGGCAATTTCTTTCTTTTTCAATTTTTTTTTTCTTTTTTGCTTTTTAGTGCCACACTTGTGGCATATGGAGATTCCCAGGCTAGGGGTCCAATAAGAGCTACAGCTGCTGGCCTATGTTACAGTCACAGCAATGTGTGATTCGAGCCATGTCTGCAACCTACACCACAGCTCATGGCAACACCGGATCCTTAACCCACTGAGCGAGGCCAGGGATTGAACTTGCAACCTCATGGTTCCTTGTCGGATTCGTTTCTGCTCTGTCACAATGGGAACTCCAGCAATTTCTTGAAATAAGACAACAATGAATTTTACCACCTGGATAGACTCTTGCTCACAATTTCTCTGTAATATGTTTGATAGAATTTTACCCACAGAAGTTTTAAAATTGAAGTCAGTCCTCTCAAACCCTTCCACTGCTTTATCAACTATGTTTATCTAGTATTCTAAATTTTTTGGTGTCATTTCAAAAATCTTCACAGCCTCTTCACCAGGAGTAGACTCCATCTCAAGAAGCCATTCTCTTTGCTCTTCCATAAGCAGCAACTACTCATCTGTTTAAGTTTTATCATGATGTGGAAGCAATTCAGTCACATCTTCAGACTCCACTTTGAATTCTAGTTCTGCTATTTCCACCACATCTGCACATTTTATTCACTGAAGTATTGAACTCCTAAAAGTCAACAATGAGTGTTGGAATCAAACTTTTCTAAACTCCTATTCATCTTAATATTTTGACCTCCCTTGTAATCACAAATGTTCTCAATGGCATCTAGAATGATGAATCCCCTCCAGAAGGTTTTCCATTTATTTTGCCCAGATATATCAGAAGAATCACTCTCTATGGCAGCTATAGTCTTATGAAATGCATTTCTTAAGTAAGACTTGAAATTACTCCTTGATTCATGGGCAAGAGGATGGATAATGTGTTAGCAGGCATGTAAAGACCATTAATTTCCTTGTACATCTCCATCAGAACTCTTGGGTGACCAGGTGCATTGTCATTGAGCAGCCATATTTCTAAAGGAATCTTATTTTCTGACTAGTAGGTCTCAACAGTGGGCTTAAAATATTCACTAACCTACATTTTAAATAGATGTGCTGTCATCCAGACTTTGTTGTCCATTTCTAGAACATATGTAGAGTAGATTTAGCATAATTCTTAAGAATTTAGGGATTCTAGGATTTGGGGAATGGTAAATGAGCCCTAGCTTCAACTTAAAGTCACAACCTTAATTATACTAGCCCCTAACAGGAGAGTCAGTCTGTCCTTTGAAACTCTGAAATCAGGCACTCACTTCTCCTCTCCAGCTATGAAAGTCTTAGATGACATCTTTCTCCAATAGAAGGCTGTTTTCTCTACATTGAAAATCTGTTGTTTAGTGTAACCACCTTCATTAATAATCTTAGCCAGGTCTTCCGGATAACTTGCTACAGCTTCTACATCAGCACTCGCTGCTTCACCTCACACTTTTATGTTACAGGGATAGCTTCTTTCTTTAAACCTCTCACATTTTCAAAATCTTCTCTTGTAGCTTCCTCATCTCTCTCAGTTTTCAAAGAACTGAAGAGAGTTAGGACCTTGCTCCAGATTAGGCTTTGGCTTAAGGGAATGTTTTGACTGGTTTGATTGTCTATCCAGACCACTAAAACTTTCTCTGTATCAGCAATAAGATGGTTTTGCTTTCTCATCATTCGTGTATCCACTGGAAGAGCATGTTCAGTTTCTTTCAAGAACTTTTCCTTTGCAGTCACAGCGTGGCTAACTGTTTGGTACAAGAGGCCAAGCTATCAGCCTATCTCAGTTTTTGACATACCTTCCTCACAAAGCTTAATATTTCTAGCCTTTGATTTGAAATAAGATATGTTCTTCCTTTCACTTGAACACTTAGAGGCCATTGTAGGACTATTAATTGGCCTAATTTCAAAATTGCTCTGTCTTAGGGGATACCAAAGAGGGGAGGGAGAGAAGGGAACAGCCAGTTGGTGAAGCAGTCAGAACACACGCAACAGTTATTGATTATCTTCACTGTCTTTTATGGGTGCAGTTCCTGCTGCCCCCAAACAATTATGATAGTAACAGGAAAGATCACAGATCACCACAACAAACATAATAATAATTTAAAAGTTTGAAATATTGTCAGAATTACTAAAATGTGACACAAAGACACCAAGTGAGCAAATGCTGTTAGAAGAATGGCACTGATATAATTGTTTGACACAGCATTGCCACAAACCTTTACTTTGTGTAAAGAAAAAAAAAAAAACAGTATCTGTGAAGAGCAATAAAGTGAAGCACAACGAATCAAGGTCTGCCAGTAGCAAAGTTTAGCAAATCTGATTTTCACAAAACCAGTATGTAGAAATCAACTGCATGTCTATGCTCAGCAATAATCAGAATAACACCATTAACAACAGCAACAAAAATATAAAGGACCTAGGAATACAGCTGGAACCTTGAGCAACACGAGGGTCAGGTGCACTGACACCCAAGCAGCTGAAAGTCCAAATATCACTTTACATTCAGCCCTTTATATCCACAATTCCACATCTTCAAGTTCAACCAGCTGCAGATTATGTAGTGCTGGAGCTCATATTTATTGGGAAAAAAATCTACTTATAAGTGGACCTGCACAGTTCAAGCCCATGTTACTTAAGGGCCAACTGTAAAACTAACAAAATATGTGCAAGTCTTTTATATGAAGTATTTTTAATTGAAGTGAAAAGCATTGTATGAAGATCCAAACAAAGGATCTGACTATAGATACGGTACTATGATAAAGGAAAGAAAGGGGATGCTTAGCAAAAAAGTCAAGATGGTTTGATCTTCAGGGTGTAACTGGAGGGTGATAGTTTGCTTCTTAACTTGGATGCTGTGTACGTAAGTATTCATGTTTTTAATTCTTTAAGCTGTACCTATGCATTTTATATTCTCTCTCCCTTTTTTTTTTGTCTTTTTAGGGTCATACCCATGGCATATAAAAGCTCCCAGGCTAGCGGTCGAATTAGAGCTGTAGCTGCGGGCCTATACCAAAGCCACAGCAACCGCGGGATCCAAGTCTGCGACCAACACCAGAGCTCACAGTAATGCCAGATCCTTAACCCACTAAGTGAGGCCAGGGATCGAACTTGCATCCTCATGGACACTATTCAGGTTTATTACTGCTGAGCCACAATGGAAACTCACTATATTCTTTTTTTATATGGATGAAATATTTTAAAGTTTTAAAAAAGGTCTAGGATTTAGCCCAGTTAATGCAAAAAGTACATAAGTCTGTGGTGTGCCATGCCACAGGATTCCCACATTTTACAAGAAAAACTTGAGAAAAGATACAAGTTTTATAAACTTTGATAAATGTCTTGAAATAATCATTTCATCTACAACAGAGGAGGCAACAGCTACTGTAAAATGCTAGAATAAACCCCTTCAAGAAACATTCAATTTTAAATGCAATTGTCTTCACTTTTTAGGTTTAAATGGAAAAGTTTCTAGGCAAAGGTGTTCACATAAATAATCAGCCATTTACCACTGTACACAAGGAAGAAAAGCAGAAATATGATGACAATTCAGGAACATTAAACAGGCATCAGCTCAACGATGGAAAATTCAGGGAGAGTCAACTATCTACCTCATTAGCCAAATCCACTCCAGTTTTACAAGTAATTTGTTTCTAACAGTAGAGAGAGTGCCAACATTTTGCAGATGATTTACTTTTTTGAAAAGCATAAATTATGCTGGGTTAAATTATAGAGAAATAAATTATATTTCACTTGCATAACAATATGCTCCCCTTGGGTGGAAAAGAAATGCCCAGAGATACATCTGGCTTGGCCACTGGCCTATAACCCATAGCCTGGCTCATCTGTGTAGCAGACGGTATTTTCCAGAAATGGCCACTGCAATATTTCCGGCTCCACACGCTCTTCCAGAAACTTTCCAACTTTTTTTTATCAAGAGATAAAAATCTATTTCCACTCCTACTGAACCTGAGCAGCCTCTGTAACTGCCTCAATGAACAGAATACACTACAGGGACGCTGTACGATTTCCTAGGGTGGATCATAAAAGATAAGGTTCCTGCCTGACTTTCTCTCTTGGGTCATGTGTTTTGAAAGCACTGAGCTAGCACAGAAGTCTGGCTACCCTGCAGCAGTTATGTTGGAGAGACCACAAAGAGAGAGAGATGCCGCAGGAGCCTAGCTGTTCCAGTCTTCCCAGTCTTAGCTCCAGACATGTGACTGAGTGAGCTTCAGAGGACTGAAGCCTCCAAACTAACCCAGCTGAGAGATGAACAGTCCCCACTGAGCCCTGCCCAAATTGCAGATCTGTGAGCAAAATAAATACTGTAGTTGCTTTAAGACACTAACTGTTGTGTGGCATTAGATAACTGTTGTCATTAGTGTCTATGGGAAGGACAGTGAATGCAAATGTCATCCTCTCATGTACCCAAAGGATAAAAGACAGAACTACCAACCCAAATAACACAGCTTCTTAAAAACCAAAATGATGGCATGGTATGTCACTCAAAAAGTAGCAAGCACCACCTCTGAAAGTTAAATCTGATTTAGGATTACACCTTCTGCTACTAATCAATGATGCAGATTAGTGGGTATCTTTTTTTGCAAAAAAAAATTTCCTTGATATTTTTGCTTTTAGTATCTTCAAGTGATCTTGAAAGGCAGGTTTAACGACCTCTGCTTATAAATGATATTTATTCCATGACTGTAGCTCCCTTTCCTTTTGGTCTATTTATATTGTTATCTACGGTCTGGCATCAAGGGTCCTCCTGAAACTCAGTGGAACCAAAATGAAATCACTGCTATTGGATATCAGTGGAATTAGCGGAAAGCAATCAGATTTTAGAGCCAAATAAAATCCCTGCTCACTTAATATGTGACCCTAGGCAAGCTACATAACTTTCTCGAGTCCTTTTATTGATCTGTAAAATGGAAAGAATACGTATCTATCTTGTAGGGTGGTTACAGAATTAAATGAACCAATACGTAAAAAAATACTTAAGCATGCCTCGTACACCTAACAGGCAGTCAGTAAGTTTCCTTTCCTTAACACCTGCTTTTTTTTTTTTTTTTACTGAATGACAGGCTAAAGGAGTACGAAGGTCCTAGGTTTACCCAGCCACAGCAGCCCTCCAGAGAAAGTGGGGCTCAGCTTCCTATCAATGAGTGCTGCTCCCACACTTGGAAAGTGGGCCTCCAACCCACACAGGGACCTTCAATAGAAGCACTTCATTGGAGCCCTCGGTTCTGCTTTGTTATAGTTGTTGCTTAAATGCAGAGCTGCATTCCAGCTACTGCTTTTTTCCTTTGTTTTCATGCATCTTCAGCAACAAAGAACTGATTAGATAGATAGATAGATAGATAGATAGACAGACAGACAGATAGACAGACAGACAGATCTATAATAGAAAAGTTGGGATTAAGTGATTCACAAAGCACCACAGTCAAGGACTATCATTTCAGAAGTCACCCTTGGAGTAGACTGCTAGGCTCTGGTGATCTCTGTTGCACTAGGGGTTCGCCTTCATGTAATATATCAGACACACACACACACACACACACACACACACTCATTACCTCTCCTCCAACCACTGATTATCAAACAAAAGAGAAACCTTTCTTGACTCCACTCCTTCTCTGGTTGCCTCCTCTTTTCTCTCTTTCCCTTTATAACCTTATTCCTTGTGCATCCCGGTGCATCTCCTTTCACCATTAGACTTCCTTCCCCATCATTTCACCAAAACTGCTCCTTTGAATGTCCTCTAAGTTGCTAAATCTGAAGGTCAGCTCACAGTGTGGATCTTATTTGATCCAATCACAATATTTTATTTTTCTTTTTCAGAAATTTTTTTCATCTTTATTGAGTTATTAATTGACTTATATGTATCTGTAAGGTATACAATGGGATAACTTCATATAAATATATGTTGAGAAATGATTACCACAGCAACGTTGGTTAACGTCTCCATTCCCTCACATAATTATACCTTTTTTCATTTAGAGGCCAGTGGGGGACTTTATGCCATAGGGATGCTGAGTTGAAGCACTGATCAGTTATAAACAGGCAACCCAGGGATTGTAGAAGTTTGGGCCAGCAACCTCAAAATATAAGCTGACGAAATAAATGATGCTATGGAGAAAAACAGAAGCAGCCATCATTCTGGATATCTTTATCTGGCTCCCACTCAGCCTCTAAGTGCATGATGAAGCTCTTAGGTGACAGAGCACATGACTGAAACCTGCCTCCCATTTGCTACGTGATCTCAGGAAGCGACTTTGCAGGACTCTGGGTTCTTCATCTGGAGAGCTGCGGGATTAGCTGAGATGATCAAAACATGTGATGGCTGAGAGGGGCCTCAAGGGCACCTGGTCTAACACTCTCACTTGACAGATGAGAAGTGAGGCCCAGAGCAAGTCAGGGGCTTTCCTAATGTCATACCCCTCACAGCTCAGACTAGGGATGGACATCCAAGGCTTTTTTTTGCTGTCACTGATACTCACTCCTCAAAGCCCCATTTAAAATTATTTGCTTCCGATGGTAACGAGGAAGGCGCACATGTGCATTTCTACAGATTAACTCAAAATGACTCAACAGACTAAACATTTCCTAATTTGAGCTAGCTTTCTTGTCAAAGGAGGACTTGGTTGACATACTGTTCTACCTTCCACTTTGCATGTTCCAGAACACAAAGGGTGAATTTCAACACTGTAATCAGTGACATCCCTTGAAAGTGGCAGGTGCCCAACAAGAACTGATGAACTGAACTCTAAAACCTCCTGGTGATGGGGGTCTGCATACTGTGTGCCAAACAGGGGAATGACCCTAGCAAGGTGCAAGGCAAAAAATTCTGGGGAAGGCTAAGGGAGGAGGTCCTTCATCTTTCAAGACATTCCCTCCTTGCTTACCTACATATTTCTTAATTCCTCCTAAGTAAAAGAGAGGTTCTCAAAGGTTAACAGGTCTGATCACACTCAAGTGTCCACATTGAAGAACCACGATTTGACCAAAGAAAAATACTTAAATAGGCAGAGAAGGGGGTAAGCTTCATTGGTTCAGCCACTCTAGAAATCCGAAGCAAGGAAGAGAGGAGGAAAAATTGTTTATTCAAATTAATACAAATCAAACACTATAATCTTAATTAAGACCTAAACTGGAATTTGAATCCTTCACTAAGGTAAATAGAAGTAAGAGCCAAATATGGAAAATGAAACAATGAGAAAAATAAAGGCAGGCCTATAAGCAGGAAATGCATTGATATAATGGAAACAAGCCTCCATGGAGCATGAAGGAGGCACAATGTCAACCTTGGCACATTTCTATCTGTTGTAAAGACAATGAGGGTGTATTTGGGAGCAAGGGTGGGGACAGTACAGTCAACCAGATACACAGCTCCTTGCTGAACAGGTTCTAATATAACTTGAATGGAAATTTCCTTTTAAGAGTGTGAACTCTTTGTAGTTCCACGCTTATAAAATATGATTCTCCATTAGAGTTCTCAGATGGGTCTCTCAATTTGAGGGATGTGGGAGTGAAGAAAGGAAGCTCGAGAAAAGCAGTCCTCTCAATGCTGTCTGATATGGCAGCCACAACTAGCATATATGGCTACTGAGTGCTGGAAACATGGCTAGTGAGACAGAGGAACTGAATTTTATTTTAAATTTTAACTTTAGTTAAAGTTTAGAAATAGACACTGATTCAGTTATTGGAAGACTGATATGCAGTGTTTGGAACCAACTGGGTGTGTGAATCCACTTTTTCAACTGCAGATTTTCATCTGAATATAGATGATGTGTTTTCTGTGAAAATTTGCTGTCCAAATTGAGATGCACTGTCAGTGGAAAATGTACACTGGGTTTCAAGACTTAATATGAAAAATGCAAAATATCTCATTAATAATGTTATCTTACTGTTAAAATGGTAATTTTGGTATATATTTGGTTAAATACATTAACATTAATTTTACCTATTTACTTTTACTCTTAAGTGGCTACTAGTAGATTTATAATTACATAGGAGAGTTCCCGCTGCGGTGCAGTGGGTTAACAATCTGACGGCAGCAGCTCGGGTCACTGTGGAGGCATGGATTCAACCCCTGGCCTGGCATAGTGTTTTAAAGGATCTGGCATAGCTGTGGCTGTGGTGTAGGTGCAGGAATGGCTCAGATTTAAACCCTGGCTTGGGAAGTTCCATATGCTGTGGGTGCAGCCATGAAATAAAAAATAATAAAACAATATAGAAGGCTTATACCTGAAGGCTTATACCTGAGGTTTTTATTGGACACTGCTGTTCTAGATTCTAGAGGGTCTAGATAAGAATATCGTCTCAAAAATATTACAGCCAGTATGTATTTTGGCTTCTTGGTCAAAATTAAAACTAGCAAAAGGTTATACCATCTGAAGAGCCCAAAGGTAGTCTTGATAATTTTACTCTCTCAGTAAATTAAAATTTGACATTTGGTTTATAAATCTGCCTCATATTAATAAGTGTCAATCAACCAGAACCTGGTCAATTAAAATAATAATAAAACTAAAATTGCAGATCAAGAAACTGTTGAAAGTAGTGAGCTCTGAAAAAGCACACAATAAGGCCTAATCTGGGTCCCATGGAACCTTCTGTATTTATATATCACTATAATTCAAATTTTTAATAATAAATGTCATATTCTTATTAGTCTTCTACATGATCCTAAAAAGAAAGCACATTAAAAGTAAAGAAATAATTACATACAATCTATAAATATATATATATATTCTAAAGAAGAAACATATATTCTAAATAAGAAACTATACATATATTCTAAAGAAGAAACTACTTTAAATACCCTCTGAACATGAATCAAATACGTGGTAAATGATAATAATTATATGTACTTCATATGTACAAGTAAAACTTTATCAAAGAAAGTTCCCTTAAGATTTTAACCTAAAAAACAAAGACCTTTGACCTAATTCACTATGAAGAACTAAGCCTGTCATCATCACCACAGGCACCTTGGGATCGCCCTCCCTCCCCAGAAACAGTATTCAATGACAGCAGCATCTAGGCTCACAACATTCCAGCTGGGCAAGCATTAGTTATCACCTCCATTCTAACAGTCGGTAATCCATCAATCACAGAGAAGTTAAATAGCACATTCAAAGTTTAACAAATGAAAAAGCTAAAGGCTGCTTATTTCTTCTTGGACCCTGAACTGTCATTCTGGAAGCTGCCACCAATGTGTAAAGCGCTCATTAATGTTAAGCCTGACTCAGAGGGTCTCTAAGGTTTGATACCAGCAGCCCACAATTTGGTCAACTGTGCTTATTTCCCCTATAAAAACAGAACTTGATAAATACAGTAGCACAATTAACAAATCTTTAATCACTACTTCTGTTTTACGAATTAAAATAAAGATATAATCTAGCATAATATTTATATAAATTAAAAATATCTTCAAATTAAGTATGTCGTCCCACTAAATTTCACTATTTTAAATCTACACCTAATTTAAACCTGGGTTTATTCCAGAATCTAATTTGAATTCTCCCTTGCTTAATTCTAGATTGTAACTTCTCCAACAAGTCTCAGGTCTTCAGAATAGAACAGGAGTTCATCATGTAATTATCTTTTCTTTCTCTTCCTCCCTGTTTTTAGCTTCAGAAACCATTAGTTTCACAGGGCCTGCTGGGGCCCTTCTTGCCTTCACAGGATGCACTGTCTTTCTACCTTTCTCACAGCCTTACCCCTAGAGAGCCCTGGGTTTTTGCTCCTTCCTCCCCATGGCTTACCTCTGCGCCACAGCCCACTCTGGGCCTCCATCCCCAAGCACAAAAAACCAAAGATGCAGCTTGCTCTCTCTACTCTGTGGTCTTATTCCAATCAGGAAAACATTCCTATGGCAACCAACTTACACTACCATCTCACTCCCCTTCCCTGCAAGTTCCCCATTTGCATGACAGACATTTGGCAAAGACGCTGAATTACTTTAACTTGCCTAGCAACTACTTAGGGGTTTACCTTTTTTTCTTTATCTTTTAGAACACATTCAGGGTCTGGCAGGCTGGCTGTGAAAGGGCAGCTGCCAAGACAGCCTCCTGGGGTACAGCCTGGAGTACACAGAGCTGCTGGGCAAACTGCTGCCTCCTCCTTCCCAGGGTAAAATAATGTCCACAGGCTCAAGACAATAGGCCCGAAGTGGACAACTCTAAGGGCTCACTTGGCTAGCTCCAGGGAAATTTCAGTTCTTAGAGAACTGAGGAGGGTTGCACATCCTCAGCTCTAAGGGCTGAATTATTAGTATATCTGACTCTATTCAGAAAACCAGGTTTATCCATCCATTATGTTGTATACTTAGAACCCTCCTATTGATTTATTGATTTACTTAACAGAGTAGCAACCAGATATTTTAACTTACCAGTTGTCTATTACTCATTTAGATACTTTTGGGATCAGAAACATAAGTAGTCCCAAATGACTGATCCACATTTTCCTCCTCATTGACCTCTTTAGTGGCAGTGAGTTACAGACTCAGTGTCTATAACATAATTGGAGTGCACTTAAAGTGAAATACTTTCTCTGAAAAACTGTAGAGGTAAAGGAGTTTCAACAATGAATGAACTGTGTTTCTCCTGCCTTTCTGCTGTTCTTCTAATGGGATTTGGTGCCTACCTGTCATCCTTTCAGAACAGGGACTGAACCCGCATCCTCATGGATGCTAGTCGTTCGTTAACCACTGAGCCACAGCGAGGACTCCTCTTTTTACATTTTTTTAGTACATATATTTGTAGGATACCTTCAAAGCAAGGGAATTACTAGTGAAAGTGTATGCATTTTTAACAACACTAAATAGTACCAAATGGTTCTCCAGAATCACTGTATCAACTTATACTTCCACTAACAGTGTATACAATGTTTCACTTCAGTAAACGCTTACTGAGTACTGTGTTTTCACTGAAATAGGATCTCTAGATCAAAAATTATCCTTGTCAAGTCATGAAAGTGAATAAAAAGTATTTACTATTCTCAAATTTTAGTCCTATTCTTGGCCTAAATTGGCAATAGCCCCTTTTGCTTTAGTGGCCTTGCTTTCTTTGTGGAATCAGTAGCTTTTGTTTTCCTCCAGGACCTGCCCTGATAATCTTGTCAACAGCTTTTAGGAGCTTGTAGCCCCTGCTGGCCTCTGTTCTGAAAGGGTATTACTTCTTCCAGTCCAGGAGCATGGAATATCTTACCATTCCTCTGAATCCTCTTTAATTTCCTTGATTAATGTTTCATACTTCTCAGCATATAAGTCTTTCACTTCCTTGGTCAGGTTTATTCCTAGGTATTTAATTTTGGGGGGTGCAATTTTGAAATGTATTATATTTTCATATTCCTTTTCTAATATTTAATTTTTAGTACACAGAAATGCAACTGATTTCTGAGTGTTAATCTTATATCCTGATACTTTGCTGAATTCATTGACAAGTTTAAGTAGTTTTTGTGTGGAGCCCTTAGGTCTTTCTATATATAGTATCATGTCATCTGCATAGAGTGACAATTTCACCTCTTCTCTTCCAGTTTGGATACCTTTCATTTCTTTTGTTTGTCGGATTGCTGTGGCTAGGACTTCAAATACTATGCTGAATAAATGTGGTGCAAGTGGGCATCCTTGTCTTGGTCCAGATTTTAGCGGGAAGGCTTTCAACTTTTCTCCATTGAGTATTATATTGGCTGTGGGTTTGTCATAAATGGCTTTATGTTAAGGTATGCTCCCTCTATACCCACTTTGGTAAGAGTTTTTATCATGAATGGATGTTGGATTTTGTCAAATGCTTTTTCTGCATCTATTGAGATGATCCTGTGGTTTTCGACTTTTCTCTTGTTAATGAATCCCACTTGGTAGTGGTATATGATCTTTTTTGTGTGTTGCTGTATTTGGTTGGCTAACATTTTGCTGAGAATTTTTGTGTCTATATTCATCAAAGATATTGGCATATAATTTTCTTTTTTGGTAGTATCTTTGTCTGGTGTTGGTATTAAGGTGATGGTGGCATCATAGAATGACTTTGGGAGGGTTCCTTCTTCAACTTTGTAAAACTTTAAGACAGATGGGTATAAGTTCTTTGTATGCTTGGTGGAATTCTCCTGTGAAGCCATCTGTTCCTGGACTTTCGTTCATAAGGAGTGTTTTTATTACATATTCAATTTCATTTCTAGTGATCAGTCTGATCACTTGATCTATTTTGTCTTTATTCAGCTTGGGTGGACTGTATGTCTCTAGAAAGTTGTCCATTTCTTCTAGGTTGTCAAATTTGTTGGCAAATAATTGTTCATTATATTCTCTTATTTTTTAATTTCTTCAGTACCCATTGAGATTTCTCCTTTTTCATTTCTTATTTTCTTTATTTAGGTTTTCTCTCTCTTCTTCTTGGTGGGTCTGGCCAGAGGTTCATCAATTTTGTTTACTCTTTCAAAGAACCAGATAATCACTTTATTGATTATTTTCTACTGATTTTTAATCTCTATTTTACTGATCTCCTCTCTGATATTATAAGTTCCTTCCTTCTGCTGACTTGAGGATTTGTGTGTTCTTCTTTTACAAATTTTTTTAGGTGGTAGGTTAAGTTGTTGATTTGAGATTATTCTTCTTTTTTGAGGAAGGCCTGTATAGCTATGAACTTCCAAGAACTGTTTCTGTGGCATCCCATAGATTTTGAATGGATATGTATATAGTCATTTGTTTCAAGGTATTTTTTAAATTACCCTTTTCATGGTCTTATTTCTGTTTTTTTAGTAGCATGTTTAGTCTCCATATAGTCAGTTTTTTCTCATTTATTTTCCTGTGGTTGATTTCTAGTTTCATGTCATTGTGGTTAGAGCAGATGCTTAAAATAATTTCTATACTCTAAATTTTGTTGAGGTTTAGTTTTGTGCCCAAGTATGTGGTCAATCCTTGAAAATGTTCCATGTGCACTTGAAAAGAACGTACATTCTGGGGATTTTTTGGATGTAAGGTCCTGAAAATATCAATTAAGCCTAAGTTTTCTATTGTGTCATTTACGATCTCTGTTGGCTGTGATTTTCTGTCTAGAGGATCTGTTAATTGATGTGAGTGGGGTGTTAAAATCTACTATTATTGTATTCCCATCAATTCTCCTTTTATGTCTGTTAGTATCTAATGTATGTATTTGGTGCTCATATATTGGGGGAATATATATTGATGAGTGTAATATCCTCTTCTTAACTATATCATTTTATCATTATTGTTCTTTATCTTTCTTTATGGCCTTTGTTTTAAAGTCTATTTTGTCTGATATGAGTATTGCAACTCCCACTTTCTTGTTTTCATTTGCATGAAATATTTTTTCCATCCCCTCACTTTCACTCTATGTGTGTCCTTTGTCCTAAGGCAGGTCTCTTGTAGGCAGCATATTGTAGGCTCTTGTTTTGTTATCCAGTTTACCACTTTGTGTATTTTGATTGGGATTCAGTCCATTGACACCTAAGGTAATTTTTTTTTTTTTTTTTGCTTTTTGCGGCCGCACTCCTGGTATATGGAGGTTCCCAGGCTAGGGGCTGAATCTGAGCTACAGCTGCCGGCCTACACCACAGCCACAGCAATGCAGGATCTGAGCCGTGCCTGCGACCTACACCACAGCTCATGGCAATACCGGATCCTTAACCCACTGAGCAAGGCGAGGGATCAAACCTGCAACCTCATGATTCCTAGCCGGGATTCGTTTCCACTGCACCACGATGGGAACTCCTAAGGTAATTATTGATAGACTTGCATTATTGCCATTTTAAGCCTTGTTTTCCAGTTGATTCTGTGTTCTCCTTTGTTCTTTTCTTTTTCTTTTTTTAGGTAGGATGATTTCCTTTTATTTCATGCTCATGTCTTCTTCTGTTTAGTTCTTGTCAATCTATTGTATTGTTTTGATTTGTGGTTGCCCTGATTTTCAAGTATGTTAACCTCTTTCAATATCTGCTTGCTTTAGCCTGATACTCATATAGGCTCAAACACAGTCTAAACAAAAAAGAGTCTAGATTTTATTACTTTCCTTCCCTGAATTTTATGATTTTGATGTCCTTTTTTTACATCTTCATGTTTATCCTCTTTCTGTTTCCTTTGTTTATCGTCACTTTTACAAATAGGTTTTTTTCTTTTAGATCTGTACATTGCCTAATTTAAGTGACTACTTTTCAACTGTCATTTCCTCCATCCTCTATCTTAACTTTTTTCCTATTTATAGGAGACCTTTCAGTATTTCTTTTAGAATGGGTTTAGTATTGCTGTACTCTTTTAGTTTTTGTTTACTGGAGAAATTCTTTATTTCTCCTGCTCTTTTAAATGATATTCTTGCTGGGTAGGCTGCAAAAATTTCCCTTTTAGAACTATGAATATATCTTGCCACTCTCTTCTGGCCTGTAAGTGTTTCTGTAAAGAAATCAGCTAGTAGCCTTTGGGAGTTCCCTTATAATTCTTTTTCTTTTTTTCTTTTTTTTTTCTCTTGATGCCTGTAGAAACCTCTCCTTATCTTTAACTTTTGCCATTTTCATTATAATATGTCTTGATGTGGGCCTGTTCGGGTTCAACTTGTTTGGGGCCCTCTGTGCTTCCTGTATCTTGATATGTTTCCTTTAAGTTTACAAAGTTTTCAGCCATATTTTCTTCAAATATATTTTCAATCCTCTTTCCTTTTTCTTCACCTTCTGGAATCCCTATTATGTATATATTTGCCTACTTTATATTAATCCATCAATCTCTTGTGTTGCTTTCATGTTTTTTCATTTGGTTCTCTGTCTGTTGTCCTGATTGGGTGATTTCCATTATTCTATCTTCCAAGTCACTTATTTGTTCCTCTGCATTATTCACTCTGCTCTTCAGTGCATTTAACTCAACTTGTGTCTCTGAAAATGAATTTCCTAATTTTTCCTGGCTCCTCCTTATATCTTCTAGTTCCTTGCTAAAGTAATCTGCATCATGGTCCATATTCGCTCTTAATTCCTTCAGTGTTTTCACTATCTCAAGTTCGGTCTAACAGAACTTAGTATCTGTTAGATTGCAGAGGTCTGTTTCATCGTTTGCTCCTTCAGGTGAATTATCCTGTTCTTTTAACTGGGATTGGTTCCTAAGCTTCTTCATTTTGCTTATATTTTTCTTTTTCTGTGAGTTTAGGGAAAACAACTACTGTAGTCTTGGTGGGCAATTTATATGTGAAAGTGGCCCTGGGCATTTTGTGAGGGATTATCATTATTATTATTATTATTATTATTATTATTATTATTATTATTTGACATGAGGGCTGCTTTTGGTTTGGATGCTTGCTGTCTCTTTCCTCAGTGTGTGCAGGCTGTTATCCCCTTGATAGGAATGGTGCTGATATATGGGCCTGAGCATGATTCCAGGGAAACAGAGGCCATGGGCGGGCTAGTAGCCAGTGCCTGGTTGCTGGACCCTTGACAGTGTCAAGGACCATGGGGAGGTGGGGCAGCTGCTCCTGGTTGCTGGTCCCTGAGAAATGGTAGTGACCCTCAGCCAGGTGTAGGAAGTGCCCAGAGCATTTCGCAGTGGCAGCAGCAGGGCGTGTACATTCCTAGGGCAGTGAGAGCAACAACTAGCAGTGCTTGGTTGCAGTGCCCTTCTCTGTGCCGACCCTTGAGGTGACTGGGGATGCAGGTTGTTTATGGAGCCCTAGAGACTGCAGGTCACATCCAATTCTAGAGTCTGAGATGGCTGTGGTGGTTTGCCCTTGTTGCCTGTAGCCCATGCAAGAGGCACCCTGCCACCCATAGCCTAGCAAAGAGGTACCCTACCCCGCTGCACGAGAGCCTGCATGTGTTCACAGAAAGATATTCCTGTGGTGGTCCCATCCCTCCTCTCTCACACTCCCCAACAATGATGTCTTGCTTCTCCTGCAGGCCCAGGCCTCCTCCTGGGTTCCCTCAGCTGTGGCTTACCACTCCCTAGCCTCTCAGGTTTTCTCCCCACTGCCAACTCTAGTCCTCGCCCCAGAACTGACCTCCAGATTCTTAGTCTCAGTGCTCAGCCCCAACCTGAGCATCTTAGGCTGTGGTGTCTTAGGGCAGTGGTATCGATGATTTGTGAATCTCTCTCTCTCTCTCTCTACTTTGCCCTCCTCAGTTCGGCTGCTCTGATTTTCTTCAAGGCTTTTCCGTCCCTCCTTTCCAGCTGATCTCCCCATCAGTTAGGTGGCCTCCCAGGGTGCAGGTTCCCATCCTCTTTCACAGCTCCCTCTCAGGAGTGCTGATCCTGTCCTGATTCCCTTCCCCCACTCCAACCCCCACCCCTGCTCTCTCCCTGTTTTTTTTTTTCTTTTTTCTTTCTTTTTGTTCTACCCAGTTATGTGGAGGGTCTTTTTTGGAGATTTAAGGTCTTCTGCTACCATTCAGTAGATATTCTGGACAAACTGTTCTACATGTAGTTTTTTTTTTTTCTTTTTGATGTGTTTGTGGGAGAAGGTGAGCACTGCATCTTTCTCCTCCACCGTCTTGATCCTACTCCTAAAGCTTATACTTTTAATGTGCTGAACATGGTAAATATATCAAAACTTCATAGAAATTAAGAAATTATATTAAAGCTATATAAATTGAGGTAAAAATTATGCAAAACACACTGTAATGCACAAAAAAACAAGCCAAAATTGAAGTTCCTGCTATGGTGCATTGTGTTAGCAGTATGACTGCAGCGACTCTGGTCACGGGAGGTGTGGGTTTGATCCCTGGCCCAGTGCATTGACACAGCTGCAGCACAGGTTGCAGCTATGGCTTGGATTCAATCCCTGGCCTGGGCACTTCCACATGTTATGGGTGCAGTCACAGGAAAAAAAATTCAAAATAAACATCTCTTCCTAATGTTTGAGTCTTTTTTTTTTTTTTTTTGGAGATGGAGGAGGTGAAGGAAGAAGCAGAGAAATAACTCCTGCATGCTAAATTAGAAATCAGAAGCCCTCAACATATATTAAAACTAACAATAAACTGGATCCAAGAACTCTAAATGATGTTTAATCAAATAAAAAGTCAGAAAGCTGCAAATGTGTCTTTTTTGGGAGAGTACTTAAAATACAGAAAGGGACAGCCAAAAAGAAATTTCCCTTAGTCACTTTCAACTCAGTAACAAGAAAACGGGAAACATGGTATATAAAATTAATTTTTTCAACTTCTAAAGGTTAGAAAAAACACTCTATGTTTTAAAAGAGAGCATTAAAGTTCATTTCCACATTATTCCAGCCTCCCAAAATACTCTTACCTTTCTTACAAACTCAGGAAAAAAAATTTCCCTTGGTACTCATTATAAAACCCACAATGCTCTTGACACTGCCATTTTAACTGTCTATTGTTCTCCTAACTCCAGGAAATCTCTGAAAGCCAGACATAATGACTGTTGTGACGGTTTTCAGTAACAAGAAGTGAAGTTTCCTGTCAAAAGAAGTGCTCTGTCTCCATTTTCATCATATGTAAAACAAGATGCTTCAACAGGCACCTTCACAGATAAGCTTCTCTGAGACCCTGAAAACGTACTACAAAGGATGTAAGAATGAATCAAAATGACAGATAAATTTGTTGGAGTTTTTTCCTTTTAGCTAGAGCAAACTATGTGATTTATTTCCCAAGCAGTACAGACTCTTTGGGCATAGTACTGAGTTTTTACTTTTAGAGCTACTAAGGGTAGGTTCCAGATATAAACACAACAAAGGAGCAGAAAAAAAAGTTGGGAGTTGGTACTAGATCCTCAACCAAATGGAGTGGATATGAAACAGGTTACATTATAATGCTCTCCTGGTAACTGCTTAAAACCCGCAAGATTCTGAATCTTCCCCCAAAAACTGAGAGGCCCACATCTTCAGCAGAGATCTGGGCAGATGAGCAGAAAGAAGGCAGTGTGTTTATGGAGGAAGAGTCTTAGACCAGGATTCAGAAGCCCTGTATTAAGTACTTCAGTCCGTGGCCCGCAGAACCATGGAAAGTAGAGATTCACCCTCATTTGCTTCACTTCTCCCACATCAATGAATGGGGATGGATTTGTCAAATCAAGTGAGGTGACATATTGAAACAATCTAAAAAAAAAAAAAAATTGGGATGCCAAAATGTTCTCAGTACTGAAGACAGCAAGAGTGTGCCTTTGTGAAATTGTCTTATACAAATATATTCCTGCGTGACTCAGTTTCCTTATCTGTGAAATGAGAATAACAACAACACTAACTTCATGGATACTCTGAGGATTAAATGAGAGAACATAAAAAAATGTTCTTGGAAGAGTACCTGGCATGGACAAAGCAAACACTCAAAAAAGTGAGCTAATACCTTTAGTACAAAGCTACTTTGTTTACTCAGAATTGTGGATGCCTGGTACTGGGGAGTCCATAGAAGTTACATAATCATAGAATAAAGTGAAAATTATGAGATACAAATATAAAGTAGGATCGGCTATTGCCCACAGCACCTGCCTTGCCTTGTGACTGGTGGCCCAGTCAGGCACGAATCAATAACCACAGAAGGGTGGCTAGGATAGGACTTGGACCAAGCACCGAGCAACTCTGAGTATAGTGAGAGGCAAAAGACTACCAATTCTCTACTTAAGGTTAAGTGGCTTATACACTAAACATGATGTGCATGGGGGCAAAGACTATCTCTTCTCAATGCCTGGCTGGTTCCATTGTAGGGTACCCCCAAATATTTGAAAGATGAGTAAATGGATGGATGTCATGAACACAGGTAGTGCTTTCAATACAGTCCTCTTGCAGAGTTCCTATTATAACAGACTACTCAATACTAAGCCACTCTATACGAAAGAAAAAGCAAAACTCCAAAGATGTATATATCCTCATGCCTTCATTCATTTATTTATTCAGTGTCCACTATTGGTCAGGCATAGAATAGAAGGTGTTTGATGAATAAAGCTTTGCTTATGCAATTATAGAAATCTAACCAAAGTTTTCAGGGGAATAAGTTAGCCTTTCACTCAGATTGGGATCCAATCATAGTGAAGATCACCTCCTATCTACCTACTTCCCTAGTTGGCTTCTATATGCAACTCCTCTCTGCAACAAAACTTTAGTAATGCCATTTAAGTGTCAAGATATTTTTATCTTAAGAAACCAAGGGAAAACTGAAAGTCATATTCAGGATTGTAATTGTACCAGACAGTTTGCAAGGAATTAAGGAGCATGTAATTAATTCCAATAATACCTTACAACAAATTCGCACTGATGGAAGGAAGATATGTGTGACAATACTGAATTATGGAAGAGATTTAAGTAAGTGGGGTTTTATTAGAGTAATTCAAATTAAATGCTAATAAAATATTACCAAGTAGAAATTCTCGTAGGACTACTTCAATGACTGAAATCACTCACAATCAGTACATAGTTAGAATGCAAATAGATGCAAGTAAGGCATTTGAATACAGCCCCTTCTCTTAAGCAAGTTAATATGTTTCCTAGCAAATTTATTTACACTATTCATTTTCTCCATGGGTTCTTTCTTCACAGTTAAAACAAAGTAAACTTCAGACTTACCTTGAAAAACTTATTAAAGACCATGAATCAGGGGATACAAATGGCTGAAAGTGCTGAAGGGAGATCCAGGGTCTGTCAGATGGCTGCAGCCAACTATATCTTTATTTTTAAACGAGTATCTATACTCTGCTGTTCATGCACATTATCACAAGAGGCTCTGTCCTTGCCTACAAAGCGGAAAAGAACTGCTGAATGAAATCAGTGTGCTGAATGAAGAGGGAGAGGGGCTGGAGGGGAGTACCCGCATTTTCCCCTTCTTTTCTGTGTTACTTTCCTTTCTTATCTGCTACTCTTGGATACGCTCTGACAGCTTGTTCCAACTGAAGAGCCTAAGAAGCCTGACAACCTAGACTCAGGAAAAGCACACGTGCCAATGCTTTTTGTAGCCTGCACAGAATTATCATACTTTGGTGAATGGAGCTAGCATACATCCAAAGCACTTCAGAAGTTGCAAAGAATGATCCATATTAACTCGTTTAATACAACCACCTGTGACACAAGAAAGGCAGATATCTTCATTTTACAAGCAGGAGAGGCTACTGACGTGATCAAGACAACACTATTAGAAAATGATAGAGCCCAATGTAGAGTTCAACCCTCTCACACTTGGTCTGCTGTGATGTTCCCATACCACACTGCTCAGAACTTATCAAGGCTTTTCTTTTTTTTTTTTTTTTTACACACCCCTTTGGTAAACTGCTAACCCCTGGTGTCGCTCTCTTATATCCAAGGGAAGCAGAATCCTGGGTGGAGAAGAACGGGTAGTGCGTGACCCTCGGCCTCACTGTGATTTCACAAGGGACTTATCAGGTTCTGGAACAGCTGGTTTGGGGGAAATGTCCAAAGAAAATTAGTGGTTGTTCTGAATTTTTTTCTTAGTACAGTTGAGACGTACACTGAGGGCAGAAGTGGTTGGGCTTGTACGGAAAATGAGAGGCAACGCATGTTTATTTTGCAAACACCAAACTTAACATAAATGATTAATTAAATTACCTCCAACATTTTGAATGTTCTGTTTCCCTTCTTTTGAGAAAGGCTGATTCCATTTAAGGCTCATGATACTCTATAACCATAAGCAATATATTACTATGGGGGAGATGATTTTTTCATTGGAGACACTGATGAAATTATAATATCAGTTTAGGTTTGGAGAAATATCAGGATTGGCAAGTTTTAAAAGTCTTGAGATTGTACCAATGGATGATTCCCACACTTGGAAGGCACCAGAGTCCCACCGAAAGGCTTATACTCAGCTGGATGTGAGAACCACTATCAACCAAACCACAGACCAAGCAACCTGGTGAGTAGCCAGTAGCCTGTTAAACCCATGCTGCTCCCTCCCCCTAAAAGCTTAAAATAGCCACTCCCTTCTGGCTTAGGAAGAGGGGGTGCTGCAGTTGGAGAGTTGCAAACCTCACACATTTGCTGATTATTCTGAGCAGCTAGAACCGTTCAAGGGAGAAGGTAGCCAGTAACATGGGTTTCAAGGACTACAACTTTGAGAACTGCAGAGATTTGTGAAACTCCTCATACCTGTGATTTTTCCAAACCCAATGCACCAATTCCAGCCTCACGAATCTTCATTGAGCATTTATTATGTGCAAGGCCTTGGTGCGTACTGCCTTCTGATTTTAGATTCAAAGTAAAACGACAGCTTAGTCACAAGCAAACAAACAGACCTAGACAAACACACACATACTCACAGAGCAAATGCTACAAGTGAACCTGTTGGGAATATTATTAGGAAGGACCTGTGTGGTCAGCAGTGATTACCATATCAAGAACAGCCAATAGGTGCTCTGTCTTTTTTAGCTCCTAGTGCAATGATTTAAGATCTGACTCTCCCTTGGAGGTTTCTGTTGTATTTGTAAGAGGCCTAGATAGACTTTTGTCTCTGGCAGAAAGGAATGTACTATTTACTAAAGGTTGTTCACAGTCCACATACAAAACAGAGACTAAAGGTTCAGAAGCCTATTATTCAATAATTTACTTGTTTTTGAACAGTCAGCGCCAGCCTATTAAAAGCCATTCAGTCACTCACATGGGATGGTTCCCTGCTACATCAGACCAAGTTTCAACCTTACTTGTACCATTTGGGACCAACACTCATCGTTGCTGTGATTCAGCCTTAAACTATCGGCCTATGAAATGGTCTGAATACACTTAAAGGATCTCTAGCAACCAAGCCAAAATCGGTAGTATTGGAATTAAGTGCAAATACAGATATATTTTCCATTGCACTAGAATCTCTCAAGAGTGTTTAGCAAATATGTCTTGGTTATGCTGAACACAAGCCATTTTAAAATTTGAATTTGATGATACGGTATTTACCCTGAAGGAAGAGTGTCTTAAAGCTGGAAGGCGGAGTTCCCGTCGTGGCGCAGTGGTTAACGAATCCGACTAGGAACCATGAGGTTGCGGGTTCGATCCCTGCCCTTGCTCAGTGGGTTAACGATCCGGCGTTGCTGTGAGCTGTGGTGTAGGTTGCAGACGCGGCTCGATCCTGTGTTGCTGTGGCTACGGCGCAGGCCAGTGGCTACAGCTCCGATTAGACCCCTAGCCTGGGAACCTCCACATGCCGCGGGTGCGACCATAAAATGACAAAAGGCAAAAAAAAAAAAAAAAGCTGGAAGGCATTTTAGAGTTCACTTAGTACAACTTCACAACTAAGATACAAAAAAAAAAAGTACATTTCATTTACTTATGTAAATACATGTATGTGACTATATATAAAATATATACATACACACATACATGTATATAAAATACTAAAAGAATGCACACTGAAGTTTTAACAGTTATCTGTAAATGGATTTATGCATAATTTTATTTTCTTGTTTTGTTCTGACTTGTATTTTCTAATTTTTCCTTTTCAGGGGGTTGAGTTAATCATTATCCTGTTTAGGGCACGTATTTTCATTGTTCATACAAAGTACTTTTTTTTTTGCTTCATTTCCTTTTTCTCTCCCTACTTCTCCCCCTCACCCCTTATACAACCATGCTGATGGGTTTAACTAGTACCTCTTTTGTATGTGCACTTATAATGTGAGCATCATTTTCTAGGCATGTATTTTAATCTGGGAAAATGCTTTTATACTGTATCTCATTTTTCTTACTTTTTTTCACTTGGCACTATACCCTTAAGATACAGTCATGTTGATAAACATTCATTTAATCAATTGCTTCTAATGGATGAACAATACTCCTTTATAATTCAACTAAATTTGAACTAACCACTTTCCTAGTAAAGGGCACTCAAGTTACCCCCAACTCCCTCTTACCATCAAAATAACCTTGTGTGAATACGATTTTATGTTCTATCATGGCAATTTACATATACATACACACATATATATGTATTTATATTGTGAATATGTGTGTGTATACATATATATATATATATATATATATATATATATATATACAATACGCACACATATAAAACAAAGACATTTTCATACATTTTTAAGAGTGTAATTTTGTTGGGTCTTGGGCATGAGTGTCCCTAATTTGAACAAGTGGTATCACAGGCTCTCCAAAACGGTAGCATAAGTCTTATCTCCTATTAGTAATGCATGAAAGTCCCCAAAGCCCAAAAAATTCTGAGCATAACTGAGCTCTTTAAAAAGCTATAGATATCATTATTGATTTAATTTGCATCTCTCAACACTAGTGACTTAGAGTATCTTTTCCAATGTTTGATGGCCTTTTGAGTTTCCTCCTCTTAAATGCCATATCAAACCTCTGCCCAAATTTTCTACAAATAACTGTATCACTTTAAAAATAATCTCCAGCCCCCAGTGAAATCAGTTGAACAAGACAGGCAAGAGAGGCAACAAGAAAACCCACACATGAAAACAGATGGCAGCTAATCCATCTTCTGAAAATGGCAGTGCCTCTGCAGTCTCCAGAGAATTTAAGACCTTCACAACAGTGGTAGAAGGGAGAGCAGCAAGGAATGAGGCTATGTGAAACATACTCATCCCCTGGGGTCCCAGCTCAGAGTAGCTGTTCATTAAACACCACTTCCCTCCCTTATTTTAGATTATCACAACAAATCTGTAAGAAAGGAAAACGATGTATTATTCTTATTCCTCTTTAATGGGGAACAAAAGTATTATATTTCATTCTAAACATTTTTCATAATATACCTTTTTCCAATTCGGTTTTCAAAAATATCTTGAAGAGGTAAATATTTTTTCCTTGAAATTTTCTGGGGGTGTTTCCCCTCAGGTCCTTACATCTCTAGTAGCATATCTGCAGGCTTCACTGCCTCCATACTAAGCAGGCTAGCACTTTTGTTCTCCTTTTACAAGAATTATTTCATTCATATTTCTATTCATTGAAGTAACGAAGGATGTCACCTAAAGAAGTAAAGCAGCTAGTGGTAGCTATGTCCTGAATATAAGCAACCCTTGTTTTTCTCAGCTTTAAAAAATAAAATAAAATGGAAGTGGGCAGCCAGGGAATCAAAATCAAGCAGGTGTGACAAATACTAGGGTTAAGGAGCAACAGAATGAGGGCTGCCTGGAATCTAAAGTGGTCAGAGTTTACTGAATTACAAAAATCAACACCACAGTGCAAAAAGAGCTAGGAAGCCTAGTGTTTACATCCTGGTTCTGTTATGTTATACTGAGCCAGGATCTCCTGGCCAGGTGTGCTGCTTCTGTGGAACTCACATTCCTTATTATAAGATGAACATGGGACAAAATACCCTCTCTCTCCATATTTCCTTCCAGTCCCAAATTCTAGAACCTAATAGTCTATTCCTAGATCTAGATTTTTAAACATTTCTTACTTGTTTATATGGATACTACCTTTCCCAGAAATTATGTTAATAGTACAACATTTATCCCTCTGTAATTTGAATGCACACATGAAAATCCAGCTGCCACATCTAATTGCAAGAGAGAAATTGAATCTGTTGAAAACGACCAGCTGCTCCTTCCAAAAACATCGTTTTGACTCTTTTTCCTAGTCATGCCTTCCTAGTGAATGTAGGCGCTAAGGTGAGAAGCTACTTCCTTCTCAGTGTGGATTTTCTCTTTTTCCCAAGTTGAACTGAAAAGGATAAAACACCCCGAGTCCCCGAGAATTAACCATCACAAATATTCTGCATGTCGGATTTGCTGAGAAATATCTAATACACACAGCCACATCCTGAAATCAACAAATGAGACCCTAGGAAATGCCCTGAGATCCAGAACAAAGGAGGATATACAGTTCATCAAACAATACAGAGTCACGTCAATAGGCTCCTCTCTGTACCATCAATAAAAGAAAACAACCAGGGAGAGAATGAACAGCATCCAGTCATCAGTGATTCAGCCCCACTGGGCTTGGCTCAAAGGTAGTGGTGGGGTGGGGATGGGACGAGAACATGTCATCTTAGCAAGGCCATTTGCGACATGGAAATTTTTATGTGACCTAAAAAATGTTAACATCTGTTTCGTGACACTGGAGGGGGACTTTACTCATTACCTTATGTTTTTTAATATTATCTAAGATTTTAAGAGATAGGAAAGTAAATATGTATAAAAGAGCCATCTTCACACTCCCCTAAGCAAGTATTCCAATAACAAGGGAAAGAGGGACTCCTCTGAGAACTGACTTGTAAAGTCAGTTGTGCGATAATGCCTGTTTGAAAACACAAACTTGTTTCAATGTAATTGATATACCAGGGAAAAATTTGAGCATAAGCAAATTTTGTGTTTGTTTGTGAGACCATGAGAAATTCAACCACTAGGTGACCGCAGAAAACCATACACAGCTGAACCGAAGTATATCCACAAACGTGAACACACCTCTAACACTCACCAGCTACCTAGTTCACCCATCCCCATCAGCTCTTACAATTTCCTTTCAGATTTCAAACAACCCTCCTTCTACCACTTACAATAACTCATAAGCTATAACCTTCCAATGCCCACGTCCTCAAGCAAATTTAAAAATAAAAACAAGTGATTTTGTGTTTTTCCAGTCATTCTGTTCCTGCGGGTACCTACAACCACCAATTTTCCCCTCTCGTCACCATTCCTCCTGAAATCCAGCTCCTTGTTCACTACAGCCTTCAACAGCAGATGCCAGAATTTTTTTCTTGGTTTGTTTCTCCCCCCAGTGGAAAAGAGCTATTTTCTTTAGGAAAAGGGAAAAAAAAACCTGCACTGCTATTAATGGGGACAAAGTATATAAACTCTCACCACAGACACACTCTCAAAGCCCTCAGGGCTTGTTTTAAATTTTCCAACAGAGTGGATTTGTCAATACAGACCTGCCAACTGTCTCCCACCAGAACTAAACAATGCCCTAAATCTTCTCTTTAAGAGTAGTACTGGGGAGAATGGGGGAGGTCAGAAGAGCAAAGACAGTTTAAACTCCATCTACGGATGGCAGTCAAGGGCACAGCTACAACTTAGTATAGGTCTATGGCAACGAAAGAGACACATTTTCTTAGACTTAATGTGAGGTATGGAAGAAAAGTCAGTTTGTGTGTGGAGGAGTAAAGTGTGGGTGCACGAGTTCACTAGACTTCATGGTTGCCCTGACCCTAAACTGTTCTAGGGCGACTTCAAAGATGCATAGTATAAACTATAATAAAAATACATGAAAAATAATAAAAAATGAAGCAAAGAAGTATGTGTATACGTGTATATAATCGCATATATATGAATCCACACATATGTATAGGTAAGTCATAATTCAAACCCTAATCAGAGTCTTGATAATCTTGGCTACATAAAAATGAAGAAGGGGGTCAAAATGGAACCCAAGAGAAAGAGAGATATTGGTGAAGGAAAATCAGGCACTGAAGCCATAATCCTGGATTCAAATACCAGTTCAGCCATTTACTTCCTGGGCAGGTAATTCCACCTAGAATTATTTTCAAGATTAAATGGCGATGTTCCTAAGGTCACAGGGGGTCACAAATTCTGTGCTAAATCTGGTTTTATATAATGTTGAGAAATTCAGATAGTTGGGTGTCCCAGAGTTCTCAGTTCTGGGTCTGAAGGACAGGATGTTGCATACACCCATGACCCCCAGACTCAAGGGGCAGTGGTCAGAGCCAAGCTGGCCCCAAAGAAATTAGAGAACTGAGAAATCCAAGGGGACCGTAGCCTGATTTCTAATCACTTAGGTTGGGAGAATGTTTAGGACAGCAGTTCCCAAAACGGGACCAGCAGCATCTGCATACCTGGAGACTTAGAAATGTAAATTACCAGACCTTATTTCATACTGACTGAATCAGAAAATCTGGGCTTCTGGGTTTGTAACTCAGTTTAAGAACCACAGCCTT
>PVHT021183691.1:1139379-1263191 GCA_004024745.2 Catagonus wagneri | reverse complement strand
GAAATCCAAGGGGACCGTAGCCTGATTTCTAATCACTTAGGTTGGGAGAATGTTTAGGACAGCAGTTCCCAAAACGGGACCAGCAGCATCTGCATACCTGGAGACTTAGAAATGTAAATTACCAGACCTTATTTCATACTGACTGAATCAGAAAATCTGGGCTTCTGGGTTTGTAACTCAGTTTAAGAACCACAGCCTTAGGAGACAGAGTTTTGCTTCAGTAGGTTGAGGAGTCTGCATCTGTTCTAAGTCAGAGTTTTGCAAAAGTCTGATTTAATAAAAGAATCCCCGATCCCTCTGGCCCTGTTCCACAATTTAGCAGAGAATTCACACCACTCTGGCTATTCTGGTCACGCAGCAACACTTGCCACCTCCTCAGGCCATCAGAGACATGGTCAAATCTTGATCCAACCAAAAATGTCACAAACATGCCAATCAAATGGCATGAGGACTTGTGGACAGAAAGCTGTGGAGGATGTAATCCTCCTAGAATGAAAGGAGTGTAGAAAAAGAAAAACAAGCAACTGGAGTGTGTACATAGGGCCCACAGTGGAAGGAGTGATGTCAAAATACTCTCTTCCACACACCCAGCACCAACTACTTATTTCTGCTTGTCATCCTGTCTGCCTGTGTCTGAAGTTGGGGTTGCACGCTCAAACAAGCAAGCTACTGCACCTGGTGACCAGCCTCCCTGCTACCTCCCTTCCCCACACTCAAATCAATTCCAGGATCACCAGGGTGTGAGTTTATGTAGCACTTACAACACCTAGGCCCCTTGATTTTCTTCCTTTTCTTTATCTCCTTGCTCATCTGATTGCATTTTCACTAATCTTCCAAAAAATGGATGAGGGGGAAAAGGAGAAACAAACAAACAAAATGAAGTGGTGAAGAGGAGTTACAATTAAAATGGAAGCTAAAATATAGGATTTTTTTTTTTTGTCCTTCTATCTTTTTAGGGCCACAGCTGCAGCATAGGGAGATTCTCAGGCTAGGGGTCGAATCGGAGCTGTAGCCGCCAGCCTGTGCCACGGCCACAGCAACACCAGATCCAAGCCACATCTGTGACCCGGCAATGTCAGATCCTTGACCCACTGAGCAAGGCCAGGGATTGAACACGCAACTTCACGGTTCCTAGTCGGATTCATTTCTGCTGCACCACAATGGGAACTCCTAAAATACAGGATTTATGATGAACTGGTGGATTTCATTATCCTGTAGGGCTCTGTAAGGGGTTTCATCTCCACTTACCAACCCAGAAAAGAAAATCTGTAATAGCTACAAATCATAATTCCCAAGCATCCTACTATGCGCTAATATTGCACCAAAACTAAAATCAGTCTGATTAGTAGAAAGAGGCCATGTCTTCTATAAGGTGGTAAGATAACAGTAAAAATCACAATTAAAATTGCAATTATCTAATATAATATAAAACACACTGAACAATACCTATGGCACAAATTCATTTACTGATTTATGCATTATTAACACATGCAATGGCACGTGGCATTTCTAATTTTTCCCACCACAACCTTTATGAGGTTTAGAAATAAAATAATTCAGGGAATACTCATGTTACAGAATAAAATGAAGCGAATGGATATACACTGTGCCTGATAACAGTGCAAAAGTTTCCAAGGATAATTTTTGCTTAGAATATTTGTCCTATTCCCTTTAGAAATAGACGGCTTATCACTCTAAACTCTCCCTAGAGATACATGGTACTCAATTTTGATGGAGATATCCCATAAAAGGAACCCTAAGTCACAGAGTACTGTAATTAGAATAAACCTTAAGGATCCATCTAATTCAACCCTCCCTCAATTAATGGGCAAAGAAATTGAGGCCCCGGGAGATTCGCTATTTGCCCATGATCACATACCTTGTCAGAAGCACAATGAAACTAGCACTTTCCTCTTCAGACTCTCTAATACGCTGTTCTTCCCACTCTGTCATTCTGCCTCTGAGCTTCAGGCAGAGCTAACCGTGGATCTGACTCCAGCAGAAGGCCGGAGGGTATAGGCTCCAGATGGGGCTTTTCCTACTGCACACTTTTCCCTATGCCTGGGTTTAGCTGCAATCTAATCTTCACATGCTTACATACCATGTACCCTTCCTCCTGGTGGTGACCCACAGATTTGCCTCTAGGACAGCTCATTTTGTCTTTCAGAGGCCTGTGCTAGCTTTTAGGAATGCTGGAAGTGCGGAGCTCTCCACTAACTAGAAAAATAAAAATCAAATATGATTCCTAGGATTCAAAGAGTCAGATACAGATTTTAAGACTTCCAGACTCAGAAAAAGATGAGACAGAAGTATTTAGAAGGTGTTTAAATCCTCAGTGACTGATTTCCAGCCCCAAATGGCATGGAAGTCAATAAATTTGAAAATATTTCATATGCAAGAGACTCTCCAATAGTCTATATTTTTCCAAGTGCTCTGCCATTCAAAACCCTTCAGTGTCTGCCTCCTGCTTATAGAATTAAAACTCAGGTTCCCAGACAGCAAGAAAAGTTTTTTACAATCTGTTTAACACCAATTAAATAAGATTAACTACTCACTCCTTTAAAACCCATGCTGTATTAGTTCCCTATTACTGTGAAACAAGTAAACATAGCGGCTTAAAACAATAAATTCCTTACACAGCTTCTGTGGGTCAGGAATCTGAGAGCAACTTAGCTGGTTGATTCTAGCTCAGGATCTCCCTGGGGTTTGCAGTCAGCTGAAGGCTTGATCAGGACTGGACTGGAAGGTCTGATGCCAAAATGGCTTTCCCACCGCCTTGCCACATGGACCTTCCCAGAGGGACTCTTAGGGCATGGTAGCTGTCTTCCTTCAGCGTGAGAGATTCAGGAAAGTCACCTGTAAGCTACACTGTCTTTTTTGATTTAGCCTCAAAATCACACACCACCATTTCTGTAATACCCTATTGGTTACACAGGTCAGCCCTATACAATTTGGGAGGGGACTATACAAAAGTGTGAATACCAGTAGGTGGGGCTCATAGGAGGTTAGCTGTTGTGCACACCATACTAGCCACCTCACTGCCTTTCTTATGCAGTCCTTGCCACATGGTTTGCCCTCTTCCTCCTGCTCACCATAATGTGGCTAGTAAAAATAGCACATGATTTACAACTAGTGAAACTGAGTTCAATCTCAGTCAGCCAAAGACTAGAATTTGATTTTGAGCAAGTCTCTCAGTCTTAGCGCCTATGTCTCTAACACAAATACTACAATCCCTGCTACAAAAGGTAACTGTGATTACTAAATGAAACCCAGTACAAAAAAGTACTTTGTAGATTGCAAATAAGTAAATTTATTTCTCAGCCACCCTTTTCCTTGTAGGCCCATCTGTACACCATTGCTTCCTCTCAACTGAAAATCACAGCATCCTCCTCCAGGTTCTGATAGCACTATGTGCATCTATTATTATTTATTCAAATGAAATTCACCCCATTAGGTTATAAATTCCTTGAGGTCAGAATCTCCTATAACATTGTCTACAGAAGTCAATAAGGGTTTGAGTAAACAAACTGGCATGCCTTTATCCTTTAACCACCATCCAAAGAGAGAGGGAGGGCTTTCTGAACACACTGTCCACAGGATACATACGATATTACAGGGATAAAGGTGATTTTTAGTTCAAGACTACTAGAGCATCTTGAAGCCTATGACAGAAAAAACTGTTTGGCACTGGAACATTTCCTAGACATCAAAAGCTGAGCTCCTAGGACAAGCAACGTTTTTTGAGAAATACATGCCTAGCCAGTTTATCCCTCCACTGACAGAGGAAAGTCAAGGGAGATTTGGGGTAAAACTGTTAACAGTGGAATTCAAAAGATGTACCTCCCCCTGTATTACCTGTTCTTGGCTAGTAATCCAGCCATTCATCTAGGTACTCTGAAGGGACTTTGCAGGTGGAATTAAGACTACTCATCAGCTGACCTTAAGACATGGAAATTATCTGGGTAGGTCCAATGTAATTAACCTTACACTGAAAAGCAGAGGGTCAAAGAGATGCGTGGAAAAAGGAAGGCAGAAAAGGTAAAACAGAAGTGGAGGTTGGAGAGAGTCAAAACATGAGGAGGATTTAACCCACCATTGCTGGCTCTGAATATGGAAGAAGGGAGCCAGGAGTCAAAGAATGTGGGTGGCTTCTAGAAGCTGAGAAAGACCACCAGCTGACAGTCTTCTAGGAAATGGGGACCATAGTACTACAACAGCAATAAACTGGATTCTGCCAACAACCTGGTGAGCCTGAAGAGAACCTTGATTTTAGCCTCAAGGCTGAAAAGCCAGCTAAGTCACCATGGACTTCTGGCTTACAGAACTGTGTGATAACAAATGTGTAGTGCTTTGAGCTGCTAAATGTACAGTGATTTATGATGGCAGCAATAGGAACCTAATGCAAAGAATAAGAGAGTTAAATGCTATTGTGGGTTTCTGAGGAGGAAACAGAAACTTTCTCTCCTCATATGCATTCTAAGCCAAGCTCATGTGGATGGGTGACGAAGCAAAAGAAACCCCAGGGGAATTCAGACACTGAGCAGGGTCCAGGGAGATGGAAGAGCTATGGCAGCACAGGGAGAGCACGGACAAGGACAAGGGCTGCTATACAGTCTGAGGTCTCCTGTGAGGTGCTAGAGAACACCAAGAATTTTCCAAAAGTGCACCAGGCTTCAGGGAACCAGAGATGTCAGCAGGATCTGGAGACCAGAAGACAGAATGAAAACCTTCAGCTGTGCACTCGGCAGAGCCAAAGGCCACTGGAAACTCTACATCTGAACTAAGTGTCACAGATCTCAGAGTAACACGTAATCACAAGGAACTTACCCTAAGGGAGAAGTAAAGTAGAAGGCAGAAGGAAAGAATCCCAAATCAAATGAGTATTTACTCAAACTAGAGATTAAGAGGAAGTGTCTGGAAGTCTCTGAATTTACCTTAAGTTGGCATGATTTCATTTTCTGCCAATGGAAAAAAATGGAGGCTCGGGTGGTGAGAAAAAAATTCAGTTATAAATAAAGTTCTATTTTGCATACTGAGTCTATGACTGATTATAACTGCCAGAGATAGATACCATTTATCAAGCAGTTGCTGTCTTCCGGGAACCTTACTTTATATGCATCCTATAATTTAATAACCCCGAGTCTTGCATTGTCATTATCTCTATTTTATAGGTAGAAAAATCAAGACTAAGAGACATTAGGAAATAGTCCAGAACGTTACAGATGGTAAACAGTAGATTCTAGATTCAAAAATCTACCCACCTTGCTCTTCCTCTTTGAATTCCTTGCAATGAGTGTGCAGAAGAATGCTGCTATTTATAAAAGCATTTTTAGAAATCCTTCTGTGATTATACTATTTATAGGATCACTTTTATGAATTCTTTGCTATCACAATAATAGCAGAAGTTTCCATTGTGGCTCGGTGGGCTAAGGACCCAATGCTGTCTCCATGAGGATGCAGGTTATTGATCCCTGGCCTCGCTCAGTGGGTTAAGGATTCAGGATTGCTGCAGGCTGGCACCATAGGTCACAGATGTGGCTTGGATCTGGCATTGCTTTGGCTGTGGTGCAGGCCTGCAGCTGCAGCTCCAATTTGACCCCTAGCCTGGGAACATCCATATGTTGTAGGTGCAGTCATAAAAAGATAAGAAAAATAATAGCAATAGCAACTGTTAACTAATCTTGAAGGCACGGTGTGTGTCAAGCAGCTCTAACTGATTTTCAAGGATCATTTAAAAGTTATGACTTTCTTTGTTTTATAGAGGAGAAAGTGGGGCCATGACTCGTTCTGGGGCACAGAGTGAGAGGCACGGCTGAGGCTTGACCCAGATACCCTTACCACCATGTTCATGTTCTTATCCATGGGCTGCAGATCCCCCCTGAGCCACTTTCAGGACTTAAGAGGTCAAAAAGAAATACTCTACTGCTTACTCAGGCCCAGGGTAGAGATTCTGATAATAGCACAGAGAGGTGTTTATGGAAGAATACTGTTATACTCGATGACTGTGCTCATTAAGGTTTAGCTGTCCCTAAAGTGATCTCACTTTTCTTTACTCACTTTCTTTGATGTTTAAGATACACTATCAATTCGATAACAGCTATTGAGGTTATAAACAAACACATTTATTTTAAGTCCTATTCAAATTTCAGAAACAAAACGTGTCATAATAAATAAAAAATGTACTTATATTTTCAGCTTATGTACCACCATCCTAAAAATACAAATTCAAGTTAATGCATCTAATACTTTCTAAAGGCCAAGACTATGGAATCAGAGATAAATGACATTGTCCCTGGTCTTACAGCTGAATATAGGGACACCTGGGGAAAGCATGTGGTGCTAAGTGAGCATAGAGGAAGACCAACTAGCTGGAAGGGTAGGGACTATGACGAAAAGCCTCCTAGAAGAGTCCTGATATCAGAATTCCATTTGTAAGGATCTGAGAACAAATAGCAGGCCAGAGTTTTTTGGTTTTTGTTTTTTTGTGGTCTTTTTAGGGCCACACCCGTGGTATATGGAGGTTCCCAGGCTTAGGGTCAAATCGGAGCTGTAGCTGCTGGCCTATGCCACAGCCACAGTAATGCTGGATCTGAGCCACAACTGTGACCCACACCGCAGCTCATGGCAATGCCGGATCCTTAACCCACTGAGGCCAGGGATCGAACCTGCGTCTTCATGGATGCTAGTCAGATTCATTTCTGCTGAGCCGCAATGGGAAATCCTGGCCAGAGATATTAAAAGGGAAGGATACGACTTATTTAAGGGGCTGTAAACACAGTGAAAAACCGTCAGTGGAAAACTCCTTTCACTGACCTCTGCTGAACCAACTCCTGAATTAACACTCTCTGTTCTCTCTGAAAGACACATTCACTGACACTCAAGCTGAATACTGATGGCTTCTCTCTAGCAGGCTGGGGCACAGAATCCCTCCCCCAACTGAGGAACTCTTGCCAAGAGTCACTTATATTGGTTCTCAACATGTGTATGCCAGTTGTGTTTGGACTTACAATCTAATTAATTTAATTAAATGTTACATAATTTAATTCAATATTATACAAACCAATGAATATGAGTGTGAACCACAAGAGCTATTTTTTCTAAGAAAAGCAGGTTGAATCTTTTGGAAAGACTCAAAAAGACTAGCTGTCCAAAAATTACTGTCAAATTATCAGTGAGTGAGATAGCCATATAAGACTGGAAAATATACCAAACAACCTAGAAGATTCTGATATTTTATTCATTCTACTTGAAAGAAATTCAAACTAGAATTCATAAGTGATGTATCATGGGTGTGGTTACATAAGAAAACTGATGAGGGACTTTGATGAGTGGACCCACATTCCAGGGAAAGGCTTTGGCCCTACATTGAAAGATTAGTGAACAAATGTGAATACATGTTTTAGGTTAAAATAAAAATGTTAATATATCACTTTTCTGTCTCCCTATTTTAACCAATATTTTTACTATGAAATCATCTCTCAGATTAGAAGGCTTCTACCATAATTTAAGAGGACTGAAAGCAAGACTATAAGAGGGCAATTATCTATGAGGCTAGAGGCTGGGAATGCACACAAGCTCTGCATACATGCTGGAATATGCAGATCCACATACCAACTATAGAGAAGTCACTGAGGTGATAAGAGTCCTGGTTGAGAAAGATCATGATGGAAGCATGGAGAATGCTTTGGAGAGTCAAGACTGTAGGCTACTGAAGTAAACCTGTGAAGAAATGATGAGGCTTTAACTAAGACTGGGATAGTGAGAAGAACAAAATTTGCAGTCAGAGCATAAAGTAAACAATACTTGGCAAGCTGGGGAGACAATGGTAAAGTGGTGGCAATGGGGGCTCTCACTGTACTCTTCTGGAAAACATCTACCAGTATGTTTCAAAATCCTTAAAACTACAGGTACCACTGGTCCCACTATTCCACTGTTAGGCACTGTCCATAATAAAATAATTACAAAATTTCACATAAGTTTTTACATACGAGGCTGTTTTCACTGTTTCATTATGTATAAGAACAAAAACTGTGAGACAACTTGGAATGTCCACAGATAAATCACGGTTCATCTAAATAGTGAATATTGCATATACATGTATGTGAAAAGGAGGAAATATGCTTAATTAAGGGAATAAACACACTATGATTTCAACTTTGAAAATCCAAAGTTATATACACAACTAGACATATATATCTAGATATATAGCTATAACAAAGTCTGTATGGTATTCAAAGTGATTATGGTTGCGATTAACAATGGTGGTCTCTATGAAGCGGGGTTATAGGTTTTTTATTTTCTTTACTGCTCTCAATTGTATTTTCTAGATTTTCTATAATTAACATATTACTGCTAAAATCAGAAAAGTATTAGAAAAAAATTACTTCCAGGTTTCACATTTGATGGACTGTATAGCGGAATCTAAGTCTAATGCATATTTAAAGTTTTAAAGGGTACTCTTTGGGGGGGTATTGAACAAATACTAACCCTTAACCATTTTATTGATTACATCATGTATCCCTATTGGGAAGCGTCTATCTAGGCTGAAATTTTCATTTTTAAAATCCATCCTCACAAAGCAGCCCTTCTCTGTCCTTGATTCACTTGGCCTTTCTCAGACTGGAACTGAAATCAGAAGATTGAGGTGAAAAATATAAAGCAAATATTCCTATATGGGAATTCCACAGATAGCTCTTTATAAAGCCATGGATGAGTTAAGCACAGCATCTTTACAGAGTAATGGATATGATGAGGCTTATCTTCCTCTACTAATAGATCTAGTCATAAAAAAGTAACAGTAAACCACATGTCTGTCTCTCTGGATACCTACAAATAAATTCTACATAGAAGTTTAACATGCATATAGTTGTAAAACAATAAAATAGGTAATAGTAAATATAATATGTGTTAATAAAACAATATAATAGGTAATTTTAAAACAACTTTCTCAGTGCCACATGTGATTGCTAGATAAACAGGCAAAGTGACAAAAACTAGAGATGAAAGAATATTTCCATCTCATAATAAAAATAAAATATAAAGTAGTTCACACTTCACAAAGTGACTTCACATTCATTTATTAGTTCATTTAGCTCCTACGATGAAGATACTATTATACCACTTTACAGATGAAAGAAAGACTCTATTAAAGCATATTACGTTTTCTAATTTTATCCTTTACAATCCTTTCAAAAATGATAAGGTGAAAAGTGGCAGAGAGAGTACAAATGAAAATCAAATCACAGGCTTGATAAAAGCACTTAGATTGGGCAATTATCAACACCTCTGTGCTTAAACTTATAGCAGAGAACCTCAATAAATATATCTTGGAATTACCACAGAAAAAACACTAAGACATTAAAAACTGGTTACGATAGACTTTCACCAGAAGTCTAAACCCCCACACACTATGGAACCCTCATAAGAATATCAGCAGATTTTTCTGCACAAACTTTGCAAGCCAGAAAGGAGGGCATATATTCAAAGTGCTGAAAAAAAAAATCTTCCAAACAAGAACACTCTACCCACAGCAAAGTCAATATTCAAAACTGAAGGAGATAAAAAGTTTCAGGATAGGCAAACACTAAGAGTTCTTCACCACTGAAATGACTTTACAAGAAACACTGAAAGGACTTAAGTTGAAAAGAAAGGGAGTTAATTAGTAACATGAACACATATGAAAGAATAAATTGCAGTGGAAAAGTAAATATATAGTAACGGTAATGATTAATTACTTATAAAGCTAGTGTAAAGGTTAAAAGACAAAGGGAATAAAAATAACTGATTATAATAATTAGCTATGGGATACACAAAATAGATATAGACTATGACATCAAAAACATAAAATATGTGAAGGGACAGTGAGTAAAAATGCAGAGTTTAAAGGGGGAACACACTTAAGCTGTTATCAACATAAAATAGACTGTATAAATATAAGTGGTTATATGTAAGCTTCATGATCAACACAAAGCAAAAACCTATAGAAAACACACAAAAGATAGAAATAAAAATAAGAGTACAGTTAAAGAAAGTGAAATCACAAAACAGCAGAACTACAAAGACAGCTATAAAACAATTAACAAAATGACAGTAACCACATACCTAACAATAATTACTTTAAATGTAAATATGCTGAATTCTCCAATCAAAAGACAGAGTGACTGGATGTTTAAAAAAACAAGATCCAGCTACATGCTGCTACAGGAGAGACAGGTCAGACCTAAAAGACTCAAAGTGAGGGAATTTAAAAATGTATTCCATGTAGACAGAAACAAAAAGAAACCTGAGGTAGCAACACTTACAGCAGAAAAAATATACTTTAAAACAAAGACAGTAACAAGAGACAAATGACACTACATAATGATAAAGGGATCAATACAAGAAGAAGATATAACAATTATAAATATACATGAACTATACACACACACACATATATAAGTTTGCTGTACAGAAGAAATTGGCACAACACTGTAAATCAACTATAATTTAAAAAATTAAAACGAACTAAGCTCACATTGTAAATCAACTACACTCCAATTAATTTTTTTAAAGAAGAAAGCCGATTTATTGCATTATCTGACCACAAACTATATTACAAAATTACAATAATTAAAACAGTATGGCACTTTCATAACAAAAGACGCAGAGATGAACGGAATGAAATAGAGCTCAAAATAAACCCACACATAAATGGTAAATTAATTTATAACAAAGGAGCCAAGAATATATAATGAGGAAAGGCCAGTCTATTGGAAAAAAAAAAAAAAAGGGTGCCAGAAAACTACATAAGTACATGCAAAAGAATGAAACTGGACAACTATCTTATACCATTTACAAAAATTAACCCAAACTGGATTAAATACTTGAACTTAAGATCTAATACCATAAAACTTCCAGAAGAAAAGATAAATGTTAAGCTCCTTGACTTAGGTCTTGGCAATGATTTTCCTGAATATGTATCAAAAGCAAAAGAACAAAAGCAAAAATAAAACAAGTGGGAGTACATCAAACTAAAATGCCTCTGCACAGCAAAGGAAATCACCAAGAAATGAAAACAGAACCTAGAGAATGGGAGGAAATATTTGCAAATAATGTATATGATTTGGGGCTAATATCCAAAATACATAAAGAACTCATACACTTCAACAGCAAAACAAAACAAAACCCCAGAAACAATGCAATAATAAATTTGGGCATAAGAGCTGAATAGACATTTTTCCAAAGAAGACATACAGATGGCTAACAGGTACATGAAAAGATTCTTAACATCATTAAAGAAATAAAAATCAAAACCACAATGAGATATCACATTCTATGCCTTAGAATGGCTGTCATCAAAATAATTTTAAAAAAAGGTTGGCAAGGAAAGGGGGAGAAAAAGTACCTTCATGCATTGCTGGTGGTAATATAAACTGGTATAGCCAATATGGAACACAGTATGTAGGCTCCTCAAATCATTAAAAACAGAACTACCACATGCTCTAGTAATTCCACTTCTGTGTATTTATCCAAAGAAAATAAAAACACTAATTTGAAAAGATACATGTACCACCATGTTCATCACAGATTTATAATAGCCAGAATATGGAACAAACCTAAGTGTCCATTAGTGGATGAATGGATTAAGAAAGTGTAGTGTGCATAACCAAGTGGGATTCATCCCAAATTCACAAGGATGGTTCAACATATACAAATCAATCAATGTGATACACCACATAAACCAAAGATAAAAAACACATGATCGTCTCAATAGATTCAGAAAAAGCATTTGACAAAATTCAACATCCTTTCTTGATGAGGACTCTCACCAAAGTGGGTAGAGAGGGAACATGTGTCAATATAATAAAAGCAATATATGACAAACCCACAGCCAATATAAAACTCAACAGTGGAAAACTGAAAGCCTTCTTGCTAAAATCTAGAACAAGGCATTTCTTCTCACCTCTTCTATTCAACATAGTATTGGAAGTCCTAACCACTGAAATCGGAGAAGGAAAAGAAATAAAAAGTATCCAAATAGGAAGGGAGAGATAACAAAAAACTGTCACTATATACAGATGACATGATGCTATATATAGCAAACCCTTAAGATCCCACACAATACTGCTAGAACTGATAAATGAATTGAACAAGGTAACAGGATACAAGATTAACACACAGAAAATAGTTGCATTTCTTAACAGCAACAGTGAAATATCAAAGTAAAAACAAATACTTTATAAAATCATATTCCAAAAAATAAAATACTTAGGGGCAAAACTCACCAAAATCATAAAAGACTTACACACTGAGAACTATAAAACATTAATAAAGGGCACTGAAAATGATTTAAATAAATGGAAAGATATCCCATGCTCTTATATTAGAAGAATTAATATTCTTAAAATGGCTATAACTAGAGTTCCTACTCTGGCATGGTGGGTTAAGGATCCAGCATTGTCCCTGAGGTAGCATGGGTTGGTCCCCAGACTGGCACAGTGAGTTAAGAATCCAGCATTACTGAAGCTGTGTTGTAGGTCACAACTGTCGCTCAGATTCAGTCCCTGGCCTGGGAACTTCCATATGCTACAGACGTGGCCAAAAAAGGAAAAAAAAAATTGGCCACACTACCCAAAAGAATTTACAGATTTAATCCAATCCCTATCAAATTACATTTCCCACAAACCTAGAAAAAATAATCCTAAAATTCATATGGAACTATAAAAGGCCCAGCATAGTCAAAGAATTCCTGGAAAAAAAGAACAAAGCATGAGGCATAACCCTCTAAGATATCAGAAATACTGCAAAGCTACAGTAGTCAAAGTAGCAGGGTACAGGGACAAAAACAGACATATAGATAGATGGAACAGAATAGAAGGCCAAAGATAAGCCTACACACCTACACTCGATTAATCTTCAACAAAGGAGTGAGAATATATAATGGGAAAAAGACAAACTATTTAGCAAACAGTGCTGGTAAAGCTGGACAGCCACAGGTAAATCAATGAAGTTAGGACATACTCTTCTCACACTACGTACAAAAAAAAAACCCCTCAAAATGGCTTAAAGACTTAAACATAAGACATGACACCATAAAACTCATAAAAATAGATCACAGGCAAAATATTTCTCCAACATAAATCATACCAATGTTTTCTTAAGTCAGTCTCCAAGGCAAAAGAAATAAAAACAAAAATAAACAAGTAGGACCTAACCAAAATCACAAGCTTTTGTATAGCAAAGGAAACCATAAAGAAAATGAAAGACAACCTACAGAATGGGAGAAGATATGTACAAATGATGAGACTGACAAGGGTTTGATTTCTAAAACACACACACAGCTTGTACAACTCAACAAGAAAATAAACAGCCCAACTGAAGAATGGGCAGAAGACCTAAACAGACACTTCTCCAAAGAAGAAATATAAATGGTCAATAGGTACATGAAAAAATGTTCAACAATGCTAACTAATAGACAAATGCAAATCAAAACTACAATGAATCACGCTCCACATTCCCCAACTTCCATCCAGCCCCCTCCTGTCCAAATGGTCCATGTGCCCTGGCCATTACTCCAGGTTCCCCACACTATGGTGGGCCCATGTGCCCTGGCCTCCACCCTGCTCCCTCCTGCTTAGGCAGGTCAATTTGCTCTGGCCACCTTGGGAGTAGATGCCAGTGGGTAGCCCAAACAGAGGAGTGGGCCTAAAACCACAGTGGAGAACCAAAGTCTGTGCAAGTAAGGTAAAAAAGCTGAAATCCTTACTTGTGGCTGTGTAAACTACCAATTTAAACCTCTGCTGCCAGCTTTGTAAACTCAGTACCTGTGGAACATCCAAACAGAAAACGAGTGCTCCTGCAGGTGAGTATGGCTTTAGCAGCTGTGGGCTTTGGGGACACACATGGGGGTTAAGCCAGGCCATAGTCTGAATTGCCTTGATAGCTCCCACAGTGTGTCCAGGTGCATGACTACTGCAGTCCTAGGAAGTGACTTTAGTGGGTCTGTGACGGTGGCCTTGTAAAAACAATGCCTGAGAGACACCAGGGCCAATTGTCAGTATTCCTATAGTTGAATAGGGCTGAGAGAAGTGTCAAAAACAGGGGAGCAGCCCCAGTGGAGGAATTCTCTGTGGTTCCTCTCTCAGTGGGGGTACTCCAATCCTGCCCACCTCATGCTGCAGGTCAGAAACAGCTCAGAAATAGATCTGGGGGCTTCTACTCCAACAATGAGGGAGCAGGCTCTGCCCTGGCCAGGGCAATGACAACCACAGAGCAAAGAGGAGGTCCTGCTCAATATCGAGTGCAGACTCTGGTCACCATAACATCAGTCACAGCTTCTATCAAGGGAATAATGGCCAGCCCACACTGAAGAAAGTGGTAGCAGGCATCCACACTAAAAACAGCCCTCACGCCAAAAAAAAAACTAAACCCATGCAGGCCACACAGCTATATTCCTCCATTAAAAGAGCCCTCCAAGAAAGTCTAAGAGTCTGGCATCAGGAGGCATAACCTAAGAACATTTGGGGCTTGAGTGGAAGAGCTCCACAGGGCTGCGGGAAACAGAGACTTCATTCTTGGAGGGTGCACACAGGGATCCATGTGCACTGGGAAGAAGATGAAAACCCACAAAAACAACAAAATGAAGGAGAGATAGCCAATCTATGTGAAAAAGAATTCAGAGTAATGATAGTAAGGATGATTCAAGATATTGGAAAAATAATGGAGACCAAGAAGTCAAAAGACATTTAAAAAAGAGCTAGAAGACAACAAAGATGAAAATGCAATAACTGAAATAAATAATACTCTAGAAGGAACCAAGAGAAAAACTGAGGCAGATGAATAAGTGAATTGGAAGACAAACTGGTATAAATCACTGCCACAGAAAAGAATACAGAAAAAAGAAGCAAAAGAAATGAGAATAGTTATAAGGGTCCCAGAAGGAGAAGAGTGAGAAAAAAGGCCAGAGAAAATATTTGAAAAGATTATAGCCAAAAACTTTCCTAACATGGGAAGGGAAACACTCACTCATGTCCAGGAAGTGTAGAGAGTCTCATAAAGGATAAACTCAAAGAGGAACATGCTGATATACTTATTAATCAAACTGATAAAAATTAGAGACAAAAAATATTAACAATGAGAAGGGAAAAGCAACAAATAACATACCAGGGAATACCCATATGGTTATCAGCTGAATTCTGAGCTGAAATTCAGCAGGCCAGAAGGCAATGGTAGGATATCTTAAAGGATAAAAAGGAAAAACTTTCAACCAAGAATACTCTACCTAGCAAAGCTCTCGTCAGGATTTGATGGAGAAATCAAAAGTTTTACATACAAACAATAACTAAGAGAATTCAGCACCACCTAACCAGCTTTACAACAAATGCTAAAGGAATTTCTCTAGGTGGCGGGGAAAAAAAATATCACAACTAGAAATAAGAAAATCGCAAATGGGAAAGCTCACTGCTAAAGGGAAGCATGCAGGAAAAATAGTAAATCACCCACACAAGATGATATCAAAACTAGCAACTGTGAGAAGCAAGTACAAATGCAGGACATGAGAAATGCATATATATTTGAAATGCTATATCAAAACCTCATGTGAACTATAAACCAAAAAATACAATAGATACACAAAAAAGAAAAAGCAATCTAAATATAGTCATAAAATCACAAGAGGAGAGAACAAAAAAGGGAAGAAAAAAACACCTGTGAAAACAAATTCAAAACAACTAAGAAAATGCCCATAAGAACATACGTAGCAATAATTATCTTAAATGTAAATGGACTAAATGCTCCAACCAAAGGACACAGACTAGCTGAATGGATACAAAAATAAGACTCATATATATGCTGTCTCCAAGAGGCCCACTTTAGATCTAGTGACACATACAGACTGAAAGTGAAGGTATGGGAAAAGCTATTCCTTGCAAAAAGAAATCAAATGAAAGCTGGAGTAGCAAAACTCCTATCAGACAAAATAGACTTTAAAATAAAAACTTTTACAAGAGATAAAGGATTCTACATAATGATCAAGAGATCAATCCAAGAAGAAAATATAACAATTGTAAATATATATGCACCCAAAATAAGAGGACCTCAATAATTAGGTGACTTCCAAAAGCCATAAAAGAGCAAATCAACAGTAACACAATAAGAGTGGGGGACATTAACACGCCATTTTCATTAATGGACAGATCATCCAGACAGAGAATCACTAAGGAAACAGGCTTTAAATGACACATTAGATCACGTGGAATTTATTGATATTTTTAGAACATTCCATCCAAAAGCAGCAGAATACACTTTCTTTCCAAGTGCACATGGATCATTCTCCAGGATAAATCACATCTGCAGCCACAAATCAAGCCTCATTAAATTTAAGAAAACTGAAATCATATCAAGCATCTTTTCCCACCATAATGCTATGAGGTTAGAAACCAATTACAAGAAAAAAACTATAAAAAACCACAAACACAGGGAGGCTAAACAATACTTCAGTAAACAACCAATGGATTACTGAAGAAATAAAAAAAAATGCTTAGAGAGAAATGACAATAAAAACCAAAATGATCCAAAACCTATGGGATGCAGCAAAAGCTGTTCTGAGAAGGACAATACTATCTAACCTCAGGAAACAAGAAAAACCTCAAATAAACAACCTAACCTTACACCTAAAGCAACTAGAGAAAGAAAAACAAACAAAACTCAAAGTTAGTAGAAGGAAAGAAATCATAAAAATCAGAGCAGAAGAAGCTTTAAGGTTTTGTAAATAAAACCAAATATTACTCGTAAATAAAACCAAATATTTGTTCAAAAGGCACTATCAATAGTGCATACATTGCAAATATCCTACTCACCAGTCAGAAAACATTATCAACATCACATATCTCCAGATGTTATGTAGTTAAAAGATACATGCATCCCCATGTTCACTGCAGCATTGTTCACAATAGTCAAGACATGGAAACAACCCAAATGTTCATCAACAGATGAATGGATTAAGATGTGGTACATATATACAATGGAATACCACTCAGCCATAAAAAGGACAAAATAATGCCAAATGCAGCAACATGGATGGAACTAGAGATTCTCATACTAAGTGAAGTAAGTCAGAAGGATAAAGACAAATACCATTTGATGTCACTTATATGTGCAATCTAAAATATGGCACAAATGATCCCACATTTACAAAACAGAGATAGATCATGGACATGGAGAGCAGACTTCTTCTTGCCAGAGGGGAAAGGGGAGAGAAGGGGATGGACAGGGAATTTAGGGTTGGTAGATGCAAACTAATACATGTAGAATGGATGGGTAATGGGGTCCTACTGCACAGCACAGGGAACTATGCACCGTCTCTTGGGTTAGAAAGTGATAGAACACAGTGACAGTAGGAAAAAAAAAAAAGAATGTGTGTGTGTGTGTGTGTGTGTGTGTGTGTGTGTGTGTATGGGTGGGTCCCTTCACTGTACAGTGAAAATGGAAGGAACATTGTAAATAACTATACTTTAATAAAAAAAATTTTCTTTTAAGTTGACAGACTAAAATTCAAAAAAAGATACAATATCACACTCATGATATTTTTGCCAAAAATGCATAACACCCATCTAATCATGAGAAAGCATCAGACAAACCAAACTGAAGAACAATCTTCAAAATAACTCACTTGGATGAAATTAAGGAGATAGAGCAGTTAAATGCAAAATGGTATTCTTGATTCAATCTTCAAAATGAAAAGGATCATTAGGGGTAAAACTAGTGAAGGTTGAATAAGGACTGCAGCTTAGTTAATAGTATTGTTCAATGTTAATTAACTTGTTTTAATCATTGTACTATGGTTATGCAAGTTGTTAGCTTTAAAGAAATATGGAGAAGAGCATATGTGAACTTTTCTTCAAAAAAAAAGTAAAAACAACAACTCAATAAAAAATGGGCAGAAGCTCTAGACATTTCTCCAAAGAAGACAGATGGCCAAAAAGCACATAAAAAGATATTCAACATCACTAATTATTAGAGAAATGCAAATCAAAACTATATATCACTTCACACCTCTAAGAATGGCCATCATCAAAAGTCTACAAATAATATATGCTGGAGAGGGTGTAGAGAAAAGGGAACCCTCCTACACTGTTGGTGGGAATGTAAACTGATACAACCACTATGGAGAACTGTATGAAAATTCCTTAAAGAGCTAAAAATAATGTTATCATATGATCCGGAAATCCCACTCCTGTGCATATATACAGAGGAAAAAAAGCATAATTTTAACTGCACTCCAATGCAGTACTATTACAATATCCTGGACATGGAATCAACTTGAATGTCCATCAACAGAGGAATGAATAAAGAAGATGAGGTACACTTACATAATGAAATATTACTCAGCCATAAAAAGAAGTAAATAATGCCAGTTGCAGCAACATGAATTGACCTAGAGATTATGAAACTTAAGTGAAGAAAGTCAAAGACAAATAATATATGACATCACTTATATGTGGAATTATTTTTTAAAATGATAAAAATGAGCTTATTTGCAGGACAGAAGCAGACCAACAGATCTCAAAGTCAAACTTAGGACTACCAAAGGGGAAACATGGGGGGAAGGAATAAATCGGGAGTTCAGGATTGACATATAAACACTACCATATACAGAATAAATAACTAACAAGAACTATATAGTAGTATAGCACACATACTCTTCTCAATATTCTGTAATAACCTAGATGGGAAAAGAATCTGAAAAAGAGTGGATATGTATACACATATGGCTGATTTACTTTGATGTACACCTGAAACTAAAGTAACACTGCAAATCAACTATACTTCAATACAACTTAAAAAATAATTTAAAATTCAAAAAGATACATGGCATCCCTGTGTTCATAGCAGTGCTATTCAGGCTAGTCAAAAAACAGAAACAACCTAAATGTCCATCAATAGATAAATGAACAAAAATGTAGTACATACATACAATGGAGTATTACTCAACCATAAAGGAGAAAAAAATAATGCCAGTTGCAGCAACATGGATGCAACTAGAGATTCTAATACTAAGTGAAGAAAGTCAAAGAGAATGACAAAATATACATCAGTCATATGTGCAATCTAAAACATGACACAAATGAACATCTCTAAGAAACAGAAACAGACTCATGGACAAGGAGAACTAACTGACTTGTGGTGGCCAAGGGGGAGGGGCTTGGGGGAGGGATGGAGTAGGAGGTTGGGCTTAGCAGATGTAAGCTATTATACATGTAGTAGATAAACAACAAGGTCCACGCTATAGCACAGAAAACTATATTCAGTGTCCTATGATAAACCATAATGGAAAAGATTATTTAAAAAGTGTACATATATATGTATAACTTAATCACGTTGATGTATAGCAGAAATTAACACAATATTGTAAATCAATTATGCTTCCATTTTTTTAAAAGATAAAAACAAAGAAGCTGTGGTGTGTCTATATATACAATTGAATTATTATTCAGCCATAAAAAAGAATAAAATATTGCTACTTGCAACAACATGAATGTACCTCAAGGGCATTATGCTAAGTGAAATAAATCAGAGGAGGACATATGCCATATAATCTCTATGTGGAATTAAAAAAACAGGCTCACAGATACAGAGAAGAGATTGGTTGTTGCAAGAAGCTGGGGATAAGGGCTGAGAGAAATGGGTGAACCTTTTTTTTAGCTTAAATACATCAAATCAAAAAAATTGAAGAAATTAGATTTTTAAAAAATAATTTTCACCATCAAAGTTTTAACCACTCTACTTCTTTACCTTTTTGTCTACTCCTCTCAAGTACCAATGTTTGTGCATTAACCACCACAAACATTGTTAAGGTTATTCTTTGAATAAAAGACATTTAAATTGATTCTTTAAATACAAAACATGACAGATGCAGTGCTATTAACCTTGAGTGACTACTTTTGTAAACACACTACATTCTTTTCTTTTAAAAAAAAGACTTTCTATTTTCATTTTAGGGCCACACCCATGGCGTATGGAGGCTCCAAGACTAGGGGTCCAATTGGAGCTGTAGCTACAGGCCTACACCACAGCCACAGCAACACCAGATCTGAGCTGCATCTGTGGCCTACACCACAGTTCATGGAAACCCACTGAGTGAGGCCAGAGATCGAACCTGCATCCTGACGGATGCTAGTCAGATTTGTTTCTGCTGAGCCACCACGGGAACTCTCCACACTACATTCTGAAGACAGATCAAAGGCTGATCTTGCTCCCATAATGACTCACGGTCATGGCTTCTATGTAACTTCAATAACATTGTTTGGAATAGCCAATTTAACTAAGTTTTAGTTGTTTCCAAGCCCCCACCCCCACCCCTCAGGTTTGCACAATGTTTCTAATATGCAGTGGGGCTGATGGAGAAAAGAACAAGGAAGAAACTTGCAGTACAAACATGGACAATGGCATCTCTTCCACTGAGGCATCTAGACATTTTCTCTTGGGGCCAGCTGCTCAAGGTGAGTTAAACTCTGCCCAGGTTTCTTAGCTGTCATATTTGCAAACTTACATTCTCTCCTCTTTAGTTATTTCTTCAATGTCAGTTCACTCACAATACTTTATTGGGCTTTATACCAAATTCTTTAGATATACTTGGTCTTCTAAAATATGAGAAATAGGAGTTTCCATTGTGGCTCAGTGTAACGAGAACCCAACTAGTATTCATGAGGACGCAGGTTCAATCCCTAGCTCAGCGGATTAAGGATCCAGCATTGCCATGAGCTGTGGTGTAGGTCACAGATGTGGCTCAGATGTGCCATTGTAGTGACTGTGGTGTAGGCTGGCAGCTGCAGTTCCAATTCAACACCTAGCCTGGGAACTTCCATATGCCATGGGTGTGGCCCTTAAAAAATAAAATAAAATGGAAGAAATATAATCTGCTGAAAACTGCAGTGACTGAATTAAATAGGAGAACAAGCAGTCACAAAACAAGCAGGCCTTAAGAATTTGCACTGTTCTTTACCATCGACTGTCTCTTTAGACATATATAACAGGACAGACATAGTCCATGCTGCTGGGTGAGGCAGACCATCAGAATTGTATGCTTGGATGAGGTGGGGTCATTCAGATATAATCCAAAGAAATAAGAAAGACTGTGCTGTTCATCAGTAGAGACATCTTAATGGTCTTCCTCATCTCCCAGTTGCAGTGAAAAATGCCACATTCTACATGCTCAAGAGTGAACGTAAGTGAGCACTGGCCATGTGCTCAGGAAGAAACCGTGAAGAGGTTATGAGGACCAGATCTTCATTCTTTGGGATAACCTCAGACAGTCCTCCTCCTTAAGCATAGCTTACAGGCTCGTGGCCAAGATGGAAAAAGTGAAAACACTATAATTGAATGGAAAGAATATTTATGAGGGAAAAAAACAGCAGCTGGCTGTCAGCTCTGCTGCAATTATTAAGTGTTCTATGGAGAATTTTTGTTTTGCATAATAAATTAAAAGTTAATACAAGTAAATCAAACCAGCTTTCTACAGAGGCTGAGAAGCAGGCACCTGCATAGTAGGTGGAACCACCTCCTGTCTGAATACACACACCCAGGCAGCCCACAAACCTCTTCTAGTCCATTATCGGACATGGACACCATTAATAAGTCACGCCTTTAAATCTGCTATTAGAACACAAATTTCTTTCTGAGCAGGAACATATTGGGCTATCCAGCTTTTAATAATCTCTTCACTAATCAGAAATTAATAAGCTAGTTATCTAGAGAGGACCTAAAAGAGTGATGGGAAAAGCGGAATTATTCATTTATCAACACTTACTGAGGGTCCACTAACTGAATACCATAGTGCTAAGTGGAAACACAGTGCTGAATTAATTCACTAATTCATTCATTAACTGCCTACCGCATTCCCTTGTTCATTCATTCAACAGATAAACCAGGAATTGGGATATAAATTCTGCCCTCAGAAGGACAATAATCCAGTAAAAGAAATACTATTTGTATCTACAAAGCAGGAAAGAAGACCATGAATTTTTTAAAGGATACTATTATGTAAGTTAGTAGATAAGAGAGATTAATGTAGATGAAGTGATCAAATACAGCTTCATGGAGTGTTGAAGGATAACTAGCGTATGAATACACTAAGTGGGAGAGATGGCTGCAGAGAACGGCACAAAAATGCTAACCTATTGCTTAAAGGAGTCAGTCAGCAGGAGGCAGCAGAAGCCTACTGGATGCCAGATACAGGACTGGGGAATGAAGGGAGGGAAGTGGAAGTTGAGGTGTGCAGAAACGGAGGAAATTCCAGAGGTACAGTATATTCTGCTTTATCAATGTGCCTAAGGCCAGGCCTGCACTTATTTATGTCTCAGGCCTCATTCTTCTGAAGGTATAAGTTTGTTGATCTTAGAGACTATCTAACCAAAAAGTCCTCATTTTATAGAAAAGAAAACAGGAGTTTGAAAAATTATCCAAGGTCACAGAGCTAGTAAGCAGCTGATTTGAGACTATGGCCAAGTTGCCCTGACATGAAAAAATGCACTATTTTTTCCATTTGTGCCAAGGGTTAGCAAACTAGCTAGAAGCATTCCTCACGTATGTACGTTTACACATGAAAGTAGAGGAGGAAAGAATGACTGATTCTGAGGTTAATCAAGAAAGATGTGGTATATGAGAAGGTTAAGAAACACAGACCTGCATATTTTCACATCATGAAACAAGGATTTAACTGGAAACCTGGGCTATAATTTTTGCCATCCATACAATAGCTGATCTATGAACAATAACAACTCAAGCTTCTAAGACCTTAGCTATCAAGGTGCCTGCTTCAAACATCAACTCCCCTCACTGTCATTACTATTGTTATAAATTCAGACAGAAATTTCATAGATGGTTAAGGATCTTCTCAGCAGGATAAAATGGAACCAGCAGAAAAGGAGTCACAGCCATCCACCACTTGAGTTTAAACAAATCGAAAGCATCTCTATTCAGAGACAGATTTGCAATTCAGAAAGATATGCTGTCTCAACAGTAAACATGAAATGCCAAGAAAGACATAAAAATATTTTCAAGTAAGTTGTATTGGGCCTTCTATCTATATGTTCCGAGAAATTTCTGCTCCATCAGAATTGTTTCCTCTACTCAGTCAGTCATATTAATTTCCCATAATTCCAGACCACTCTGAGTAGTGTTGAGCAGACAGAATGTTTACAAAGCACAGAATTAGAGAATGTTGGCAAGTATCTTAGACTTTATCTGATCTGACTCTATTTTCACATAAGATGGAAACAGCTGAGAGAAAGAGTGACTTGGCTAAGAGATATAAAATGAACATACAGAACCAGTCCAGAAGCAGATCTGCCTCCAGACTTTGCCCACCTCAGGCCTGGGGAACGAACTTTCATGCTGTTCTCCTTGTTGGCGAGGTGGGAGGAGGAGTTCACTCCCTCTCCCAGAGCACAGTGTGCTTGGGTTCAGGCTTGGATAGGGACAGTTCCAGGACCCAGCAAGTGGGACTTCATTCTGACCTCTCAAATCCTTACCTACAAACATAGAACATTAACAGTGAGATTATCTTCTTCCCAAGACACTGATGTAACAGAATAACAGTTTCAAGTAAGTCTAAGTGAACTTTTTACATATTTTCATAGCTTTGTGCCATTTCCTTCTACATAATTTCCCTTTTCCTTTTAAATATTTGATGCTTCTATGAATGACCGTATTATAAATATAGCTTCAAAGATTATTACAAAATTAGAAGCTATGGATATATCCCACAATAGAGAATGGTTAAGAGTATGATCACTTGAAGGAAAGCGAATTTGCTACAAACATTAACTTGGTAATTAACATCAAGACTATACTGTGAATCAGGAAAACTTTTTAGGATTTAATATTAAGGGGAAAAAATCAAATTTACAATACTAAACATAATCTATGACTACATTTTGTAAAACCATATTTCTACAAAGGTAAAAAATTAAATAAGATAATAGCCATTGGTTGCATTTACAGAATTATTAGTAAATGCTATTTGAAAAACCTCCAAGATTCTAAAACAGAATTATTATATCATTTTGATACATTTTAAAGTGCTCAACTAAAGCAAATTATACATTTAAAATTTGACTGAAAACTTTTAAATATCACTAGGGTAAAAGAGACTTGAGGATACTATCAGCTGCAGGTCCTAGACCCTGTAGTTCAGAAACCAATGGAGATGTTTCACAGCACTCCGAGTACACCAAGTCATCAATGAGAAAGAAACCTGCTGACTTTTCATAGCTGGTTCCTTATCAGTTTGGATCTGAAATGCAGTTGATTTATTTCCAACACTTAATTGTTTATAAAGTAAGGCTCAAATGATGGACTGTTTCCTCCTGGCTCCCCTCCCTGCCATTTCGACAGTCATCTAAGAATGCCTTAGTTTGGCATCAGAGGGAAAAGCTGCAAGCCTTCTCCCAAGGTATGCCTTGCAATTTTAAAGCTGTACATACTGCTGAAGTCATCATACTTTAAACACTCAGTATTTTATTAGACAGGGACAAACCAGTTGAAATTTAGCAAGAGAAGGTATCAGATAATGTGTATTTTCAGAGAGGATCAAAATAAGCATGACAGATTCATGTTCTTATGCCATCATGATGGTTTTTAGATGACTCTCAAATCACAGAATCATCTCTCTTTTTCTTGGCCACACCTGCAGCATGCAGAAGTTCCTGGGCCAGGGACTGAACCTGCACCACAGCAGTGACCTGAGCCACCACAGTGACAATACCAGATCCTTAACCCACTGAGCCACCAGCGAACTCCAGAGAAGCATCTCTTTCTCAGAGTTTCTAGAAAGAAAAGATTAGTAGGTATAGAGAGAATCAGAGTATGCTTTTTCAGGTATGAGCCAAACTTTGCATAAAACATGGCCTGAAGGCCATGTACGAAACAGTGTTTACTCAGCTCATGAATTTGAATGAGAAGAATGAAAAGAATAAAGTCTACAAATACCTCCCACTTCTATACTTTATAAAAACTTACAAAGTATTTTATGTATTATATATATATATTTTATTTTTTAATGAATACTTTTATGGTGAATGAAGCTGGGATTATTATTCCCATTTTACAGATGGAGACACTAAGGCTCAGAGAAGTCTGGCTTGGCCAAGGTCACTCATCAGGCCAGGGTTCAAAACGAAGCCTTCAGACTTAATATGGTGCTTTCCCTCTACTGCCTCTTCCAGTCTAATTTGATTAGTTTTTGCCTAAGGGCATAAAAATATTCTTGATGGCTTCTCACAGTCTTCTTCAAGCCAAAGAATTTGAACAGGCTGGTGGTGCACAAGTTGAGGGTAGTATTTCACAAAATATGCAGTTTTACAAATGTGCTACCAATGAATTTGTAAATTCATAATAAGAAAAATTTTCCCACTCATCAGATATCTTTTTTAACGACTTACTATACCATATTGAGCACCAGAATCAATAAAAGTCAGGGAAAGAATAAGGGACACAAAGTTATGATAGATGTGCATTAAGTAGATATAAAAGTAGATATATTGGCTAATCTACTTAGCCAATGCGTAAGAATGGCTGTACTTCGCCTAGGTTTGTGGTTAGTTATAAACTATAATTGCCCCATCATTCAAGCTCATATGGGAAGTCTGTAAAGAGGATTACTTTCAAAGTGCAGAATAAGCCAAAATGATTAATAAACAAATGTACACAAACATATGGAAAAATTCAACTTCTTGGGCAAAGAAACACAGATTAAAATAAGATACCACGTTTCACCTATGAATTTACAAAATAATTTTTAATAGTAACACTTAGTATTGGTGGAGCACACTGAAACAGACAATCTCTCATTGGCCTAGATGAAATATAAACTAGAGTCAGCCTTTTGGAAGCATTCTGGTAATGTTTATTAAAAATGTATGTATTCAGCCAATAACTTTACTTTCATTATCTTAAAAATTCACAAACGCTAATCAAATGCGCAAGAATAACTATCAGTGTATTATACAAATAAAAAACAGACAATGATCATTTAACAAAAAGGGAACATTAGTAAACAAATGCTGGAGAGGGTGTGTAGAAAAGGGAACCCACACTGTGGTGGGAATGTAAATTGTACAACCACTGTGGAAAACAGTATGGAGGTGCCTCAGAAAACTAAATACAGAACTACCATATGACCCAGCAATCCCACTCCTGGGCATGTGTCTGGACAAAACTTTCCTTGAAAAAGACACATGCACCCTTATGTTCATTGCAGCACTATTCACAATAGCCAAGACATGGAAACAACCTAAATGTCCACTGGCAGATGAATGGATTAAGATGTGGTATATATACACAATGGAATACTACTCAGCCATAAAAAAAGTCAAAATAATGCCATTTGCAGCAACATGGATGGAACTAGAGACTCTCATACTAAGTAAAATAAGTCAGGAAGAGAAAGAAAAATGCAATATGATATCATTATATCTGGAATCTAATATGTGGCACAAATGAACCTTTGCACAGAAAAGAAACTCATGGACATGGAGAACAGACTTGTGGTTGCCAAGGGGGAGGGGGAGGGAGTGGAATGGGCTGGGAATTTGGGGTTAACAGATGCAAACTATTGCCTTTGGAATGGATAAGCAATGGGATCCTGCTATATGACACTGGGAAATATATCTAGTCACTTATGATGGAGCATGATGGAGGATAATGTGAGAAAAAGAATGTATACATGTATGTGTGACTGGGTCATCCTGCTGTACAGTAGAAAATTGACAGAACACTCTAAATCAGCTATAATGGAAAAAATAAAAATCATTTAAAATAAAATAAAAAAAATTCTGGGACAGCCATAGTTCATTTTCTCAAAAAATATTTAATGACGTGGTAAATTATATGAGCCATGAAAATAAAGGGAATATATTATTATATACGGTATGATCCCAATTTTATTAAATAAAAATTCATAGCTATCTGCATGTAAATTATACTGGAAGGAAAAATTCCAAACTGTTAACCAATTGATTTCTCCAGATGCTGGCTACATGGAAGATCACTTCATCTCACTCTTAAAATGAAACTTTGGAGTTTCTTACCGAATCAGCACAAGAGTGGTGGTGCACTGATTTATCAAGTTTTATTTGGCAATATATGAGTCTATAATATCTTTATATGGTAGGAATGAGTTATTGGTGCATATTGACAACTTTGTCCCAAAGTCATCCTGCCAAGAGCTGACATGAGAGGGAGCCAATGATTCATGGACCCCCAAACCCTTATAGACTGTACCCCAACAAAACAGAAACTATGTGAAATTTCCTTTGAAAATTAAGCAAGTGGAAAACATTCTCCTGAAGAATTGTTACATTTATTAAGCAATGAGAATCATACCACTGCCTTCAGATGCCAGAGGGTTCAGAAATGCTCATTGGCAACATTTTGCTTGGTTCCGATGTTTTACACACAGGACTTTCAGGATCTGCATGTATTAAAAGCAATAATCTCCCTCTCAGGTAATGAATGTTTCATTTTGTAATCAGCACTCGCCACAAGCTCTCCAGGGTTTCAGTAATTTGCCAGGATGACCCACTGGTTGCCTTCTTCTGTCTCTACTATGTTCTTCATCTTTGCTGGTCTTATTTTAATCTGCTCCTTGTGCTCAACCTACAAAGCTGGTAGAGTATGAACTTGTCTCTAAATTCTATTAGTGCAGCCTTTAATTTTTATGTTGTCTGGTTCAGTAATTAATTCATACATTGAACACATGCTAAACTGACATTTGATTGAACTTGGAATGTTTACCAAATGCTGATACGCGGCCAACCAAAAGACCGGTTTTCCATCTCTTCAAGATACTCAGACCTACCCTCAATAGGTCAGCTTATAAATGAACAAGATTTCTAGAAATAACAGACCATTGGCTTTTTCCCGCAAGAGTCAGGAAATGCACCTCTGAAATCACATGGTCTAATACAAATCTGAAATTAAGGATTCTCTGTGGCCCCTGAACCTCTTCTCTCCTCTCCTTCCTTACTGCTTATTCAGTCACTATCCATATGAAGTGATAACCTATACTGGCGTTACCAAACTTATCTGACTACAAAACAACATAAAGGATCATGAGGCACATTCATATCAAACTAAACCAAAAAAAAGGTATAAAAATGATTTATTTATAGCACCAAAATAAGATTCACATGCATTTTCTTTAAAAGAATAAACTAAAATCTATTTTTAATAAAATTCAAAATATGATACATTTAAAGTATAGAATAGGCAAAGGACATAAACTGGCAAATTGACCAGACAACTGACACCATTCTGATGGTGACCCTCCCATGTATCAATGTGCATGGTGACCAAGGCTGCACACATAAGGTGGCTATTCATGGCATTTGTGGCCATGGCACAGCCAATGATAATGACAGAGTATGCCTCCTTCATTGGTCCCAAAGAGCAATGTCAAGAGCTGTCATAATGCCACAGCTATAGTATTACTGTTGGACTCAATCTAGTAAGCAGCTATTGAAATGTCCTTCAAAAGAGTTATTAATATCAATATTTATTCTAAGTCAAACACTCAAATATAGTGTTAATGTACTGTTTGGCACCATAAATCATGCAAAAACTCCTTATGTAATGAACTGCTAGCACAGACCTATAAAAATGGGTTTGGAATTAATTTAGGAGGAGAATGCAGTGAGCTAAGCTTTGCTACTCAAAAAAGCAATCCCAGCAGCAGTCTCTCCCCACAATTCCCCTATTCCCAGCATCGCCCTATTCCTACTACTCTGAACATTCTTCCAAGGCTAATCTGAGAACATCACCTTCACTGGAACACTCTTTCTCACCTCCAGTCCCTTAGGCTGGCATTTACTGCCCACTATGATCTATGACAAACCCTTCTCAACTTACCTATTAGTTCTTTGTCTTATCCTCTTGCTGCTCCGGCCTAATTTTCCTATTCAGCCCCTTCAGTTACATCCTGCACATTTGTTCCCAACTTGGTCTCCTCTCTTCAACCATCCTCTCTGCTCTTAAGAATGGTTCCATTTGTGACAGTCTTGGAATTCCTGTTGTGGCTCAGTGCTAATGAACCTGACTAGAATCCATGAGGATGAGGGATCATTCCCTGGCCTCGCTCAGTGGGTTGAGGATCCGGCATTGCTGTGAGCTGTGTGTGGTGTAGGTAGCAAATGCAGCTCAGATCCTGCATTGCTGTGGTGTAGGCTCTGATTGCACCCCTAGCCTAAGAACTTTCATATGCCTCGGGTGCAGCCCTAAAAAGGCTAAATAAATAAATAAAAGAATGATTCCATTTGTGAAAGTCCAGTTTAAGGCCTTCAAGTTCCACCACCTCTGTGCGACAATTTTTGCCCTTTTTCGGCCTTGCAGCACATGTTGTCTGCCCCCAGATCACCCTTCTCAGATGTCCTTGCATTGCTAGTTAGCTCTGGGCCCTGTCTCTTCAAGAAGACTACAGACACCTCAAAAGCAATGACCATGGCCATCCTTGTACCTGCCCCAAACGCCTACCATGGGCTAAAATATGGGCCCAATTGAGAAAACAAACAAACAAACAAAAAAAAAAAAAACCTTAAAGTGAATTTCAACATTCTAATAATAAAGTATTTTTCTTCATCAAACAGGTACAACACAAGATTATGATATTTTTATATAGCTCTCTAAAAATCTTCTAAGGAGAGTGGACTCCATTTCTAATGAAAGCATTAATAATGGGACAACTAAATATAGCTAAATGAAACGTCCTCTCTCATTACCATCTCTGATCTCTGGCAGTGCACGGTGCTAGAGAATCATCCGCTCTATGGAAATAAGACCATGTCCTGTTCTTCAGAACGTACCTCATCCAACGGAGGAAGACAAGATGTTTCAAAGAATGCTCATCTTATGACAGTTCACCAAACTCTAATTAATTCATGCAGTTGTAGTTGTCTTATATTTAACAACAAAAAACTTTTAGAGAAATGAAGCAGATACGTAGCCTGCATGGTAAACATAATACAAAGTAGACGGAATTCAACTACTGAACCCTTGCTATGCCTCCAGTCCTGAACTGATACTGTGCTGCATGTGTCATTTAATCCTCACTTGCAATTTACAAAGATGATTTTGTTTCACTTTACAGACTGGGTGGGGTGGGGGGAACTCAAATGCTCCAGAAATTAACTGAGAGCTCTAGGCATAGATGGTTCTAAAGTGAAAAAGCTGTCTTTATCTCTAGCCAATGCCGGACAGTCCAGGAGGGGGGCTCAGGTCAGAGGAAGCAGAGATGGTCACCAAGGGACAGCAAGTATTTGGATATGCCAGCCCCTTCACCATTCTCTGGGCAGGATCAGTATCTGAGAATTCTATTTCTTGTCATGTGAAATTTCCCTAGTAAGCAATTATTAGTGTATTCTTTCCCTTTTTTTAAAAAAATGCAGCTCAGCAAAAGAGAAATGAATGGAAGAGCTGAAAAAGAGAAAAGATGAAATTAGTAAAAAATAGAAACACTTGATTTAGAAAATGTATAAATTCCATCTCCAAAATAAGGTGCCACTCTAAAAATATTGCTCTTTAAGACTGAAATACTTTTTTTAAAATCACAAAGGCACACTGATTTAATTAATGGCTTTCAAAATTTTTCAAGCTCTAAAATCCATTAATCTAAATTATTCCTTCTATTCTTCCACAAAAGAAAAAATTAAAATCATTACAAAAAAGAAAAAATCTAGTAAGAATATTCAACATGACATCTTATTGGGATATTTTATTGTCATAGAAAGCAAGGAGCAACTCAAAGATTAATAGGGTTATGTCAGAAAGACACAGGAACCAGATTAAAGAAACTTTTAGTGCCCAAATTTAGGGGGGGGGGATGACTATTACTGTAACACAGTAATAGATTAAAAACTCATAAGTATATAGTAACTCACATTAAAAAATAAAAAGGAAAAAGGAAATTCTTATAACTCAATCATATTCCCATCTCTTGCTGCAGCCTCTGATTTGAGAATCAGTGCTGTGCTTTGGTGTTTCTTGCCATTGGGTTTTTGCCTCATATAGACAGCTCTTTTCCATTATAAAAGGAAAATAAGGTGAATAAGCACCACAGTGGGCAATGCCTTTCATGGCACAGAAAGAAAAATTATCCTTCAGATACCTTTGAGACTATGAGGTGAAGGAAATGGAAAAAAAGAGCAAAAACAATTTGTTTTATATTTAGAGTTTTGAGGCAAGAGACACTGCCCCCAATTTTGCACTGACTTTGTACCACATCTTGAAAAGGTTGTATTCTCTAAATGTTTGCAAAGTTCAGTAATTTGCAGAGTTAAGATAAAAACATATACAAAGCAAGAAATAATCCTGGAAGGAAGAGAAAGTAAAAGTAGAGTCAATCCTAACAAAAGCTGAAAGATAAAGGCTTCTTGAGGAGCTTCTGGCAGTAGAGACAGCTGTGTGGTACAACTGAAACACACCAGGTCCATGGTAGGGTCCTGGATAAGAGTCTCAACCCTGCCACCCGCACCTATGCCTCCTGGAGAAGCTCCTTAGCCCTTGTGCCATGGTTTCCTGAAAGTTAGTATCCTTGACCTTCACTCCCACTCTATGAGTCCATGGTTGTCTGAACTTCCATCTCCCTGTGCTGTGTGCCCCCGCTTGGGTGAGTTACCTCCCCTGTGCCTTGGGTTCCTCATCTGTAAAGTAGGAATGTCAACAGTTCTTGCACTTCACTTGCCTACTGTGAGAGTTGATGAGATAACATATCTAAAGTGCTTGGAACAGTACCTGGCATACAGTAAGCATGCCAAGAATGTTAGCTATTGTTGTCATTATGGTAGTAAGAAATTGCAGGTACTACTTCTTTTGTTACCCAAAATCTTTTCCAAAAGCTAATAATCCTTCGAAGACCAACTCTGACGGCATCATCATTCCAGCAGGAAGTGCCCCTCTCTGCCTCCCTTGTTCTCCTATGACACTGTGTCTTTTGATAGTTCCTGGATATCTACACATATCAGGATGAGTTAATTTCAAAGTGTCCTGCTCCCAAAAATGGTGTAAGGCCATTTTTTTTCTCTAGAATAAGAAGAGAAGGGAGGAGTGGCTGGAAAAGGTCTAACAGATTGTTTTTTCTTTTTTTTTCCTCTTTTTTTTATTTATTTTTTTTTTTAGTAAGAATGAAAGGAGCTGAATCAAAGGGAAACTAATTAAGCACTGGAAGAAAACTGATTGACTAGAGAGTGTAGCATTCATGACTCAGGCTGGAAAGTCTGGTTATAAGACTGACAGAGGCAGATAAATATTAAAGTTGGGTACATGTGTGTGGTTCATGATATTGTTCTCTTTTGGTCTTTATCAGTTGAAAATCCCTAATATTTTTTTAATATATGAAAATTTAAAATATCTAATGGTTGAAAATAAACCTTATCCTCCATGATACTGGGTATGGACTGCACAGATGACCAAAAACTTTCTGGCTGAAGATGTCACCAAACATAAACTCGTGTGCCCAAAGCAATGTGAGGCTAATCAAATCTAAACACAGGAGTCTGAAGCAGAGAAAGATTTATTGCAGGGCTGAGCAAGAAGAGCGGGTGGCTAGTGACCCCTGAGCCCCTAATTCCCCAAAGGGTTTCAGTAAAGCATTTTTAAAGGCCGGATGAGGGGGAGGAAGGGTATGTGATCAGCTAGTGCACGATTTTTGACTGACTGATGGTGATCAGTCCTTAGGCTCCAGGAGGTCAGAGGACTATGTGCTCATGATCATCAGGTAATTAATTTCTTCCATTTGGTGAGGGTTTTAGCATTTGGAATACTCAGGAAATAGGCATGAGATACTATTATCTGGGTACTTTCAGAGAGGAGCTAAACAGAGGATATGGGGGAGGAGTCCATCCCAGGAAGGCCCCATGGGGTCCTCCTCGGTTATAAAGAGCAATCTCTTGGATGCCTTTTCTCTGCTCCCTATAACCATGTCAAGAGCTTCAGAGCATTATCTTCAACATCTTAAAGATTTTATTTATTTAGGAAGCTCTTAGCTATGAACACAAAGGGAGCTTAACGTTTTTAGAATTACTATATATCCCCCTTCTGCATTACCTCAGGACTAGCTCTTATGGAAGGTAAGAAGGAAAAGCAATGGAGTCAAGGTGGAAGAAACACCTTCATCTCCGATTACTCTACTGTCTCATCCCTCTGAAAGTCTCTTAGCAAAATGTAAAATGCGCTTTTTAATTATATATTCCTTTATAACAAATCCAGAAATATCATTGTCTTTGGAATGCCCTCTGGGTTAGAACTATCTAAAAATAAAATATGACTTCAGGGACATGAAAAGAAATATAAACTGCCCAATGAATGTGACACCATAAGAAGAATTAAACTAAACAAAGAAAACAAAAAACTGTGGAATGCACTTCGTTCAAAGAGTTCTCTTTTTAGTCCCCAGAGTTCTTAACTGAGTAGGTTTGGGGACAGTATTCAGCCAGGAGGAGAAGGTAAATAACGTCTGAAGTTTGGGTAAAGGGAAAAATCTAAAAATAAGCAAAATAACTCATCCAAGGGGCTGTTCCAGTTACCAGTCCATGTGGCAGTCATCAACAGCTCTCATCTGTCTCAGACTAGGCATTCAGCCAACTTCCTGAGCCCTCAGTGTGTATGAAGTGCTGGGGGGACAGACTGAGAGGAAATCTCCATGATGTGCTGCAACAGAGGCTCATGCAGAAACGGTTCAGCCAGGCTAAAGGGTGAAGCAGAGCATCAGGAGGGCTTCACAAGTACAGTCTTGAGAGAGGCAAAATGGCCTGGTCGCCCAGGGCACAGACTCATGGCCAGACTGCCTGGGTGCAAATCACTGGCTCTGTGACTGTTGATCAAGTTATTTAACTTTGTCTCACTTTCACAGTGAACAATTGGCTTTTTAAGAAGCGTTACTGTTTTAAAGGTAAACAGAATTAAATGAAGATTTTGAGTGTCTAGAATAGTGCAAATTCTTGGCAAATAAATGGCTATATAATATATTAGCTCCAATATATACAGCTCCTAACTCTGAGTCTGGATCTGCCTCAGCTTTCAAGCTGAGGCTATATTCTCCCTAGGCAGTTGCAGTTAATGACTGAGCAAGGCTCGCCATTCCTCACCAGCAGGGACTCCCTATAGGTGATTTTTGACCCAAAGCTTCTTGTTGGGTCAGACAAGGCGTTCTCAGAGCCATACTGAAGTCTGAGGCTCTTCCTACCCAACTGTCCTTTCTCTCCCCTTTCTATTTTACAAATGTCAGATCAGCATCGCATCTAAAGCTTTCCTTTCCTGTTCCTACTCCTTCTTCCCATTATTTTTCATAGCCATGTGTCCCTCCCCACCCCATACTCCCTATAAATCTTTTGCATTTATAATGCCATATTGGTATTTGTTTTCTAGAGGAATCAACCGATGTGAAAGCAGAAGGTTACAGAGCTGAAGCGTGAAACAGGAGTCACAGCCTCCAGCACTATGCTAAGACATTTGACTTTTACCCTGGGGGCATAAAGAAGTACTGAACTATAGGAAAGTGGTGACATATCTATGCTCCACAAACAAGAGGGTAAAGAACGGCTTAAAAGAACAGCACAATTATCCTCCAGTGAAACACCCAGAAGAGAAGTGATGAGAGCGTGAAGGCATAAGTGACAAAGCCTAAACACATGTGCCAAACACGTGTCTTTGAACCATGAAAAGTAACAGTAATCACCCACATTTAACAGCAGAGGAAATGGGTGCAGGAGAGGAACACAGTTTACCCAAGTCACGAATCTGGTCAGCTTTAGAGTCCATGCTCTTTTTATCAGACCAGACAGAAGAGCCCAGGGGGGAAACTTTAAGGAGCTAAAGAGGAAGATGTTGAGTTCTGTTTGATATATGATGAAAGAAATTCCATTTAAAGTATGCCTTGATACAAAAATTACATTCCCATAAGCATCAGAACCTAATGTTTTTACAAAATCTGAGAAAACACCTAAATATTATGCACAGAGCTCACAGTACTTCTCAAAAACAATACTCACTTTCACTGGCTATCCTTGATATAAACATCTTTCAATCAGTGTACAGCACTGAATGCCTACTACTTCTAGCTTCTGAGGCGGGAAGCTAGAAATAGTGCGGAAATAGTTTTTTTATACTAAAAATAGCTAGAAATAGTTTTTTTACACCAATAAAGAGTGTAAAAAATCAATATGTGGAATCTGTCTTTAAGGATCTTAAAATTCAATGGAGGAAACAGACATGTGAATAACCAAATATGTGGTCATAAGAGAAAGATATGAACTCAAAGAGCTATGGGAAAATATAGAGGACCATTGATTTCAATTAAAGAGCTCAGGGAAGGATCTCAGGACAGAAAGTGTTTATAGGGCCTTGAGGAAGGAGCAAGCATTAGATAAAGCCTTCCTTCCTTAGTCAGGGCCAAATTCCAAAGGTGACTCACAAATTCCCTTGGAGGCATTTGCCTAGAGAAGGTAAGGCAAAGGCAAAAATGCAAATGAGTTGCTTACATTCAGTATCACAATTTCCATTAGTCAGTTCTTTAGAAGCCCCTGTAAATTAATCACAAACCAAAGAATCTGAAATTCACTATCCCTTTGCCTTCAGATGCTTATTCCTACTTAATATAAAAACGAGTGACTATGAGTGACAATTCCCCTGGACAAAATGACAACAGGTAGAGTATGTGAAGACAGTCTGCTTCTGGTTATTTATGCCCTGGCATGAGCAAGAAAATACCTGTGTTAAGCAGGTCTCAAACCCCATGCACTGGAGTATTGCTTCTTGGTTTTGTACAGAAGCACCTCAGCTGCACTCAGCAGCTTCGCTATGCATCTGGTGAGGCCCTTCCTTGAAGACAAGGTACCTAACGCCTCCATCCCAGCAGATGAGCAAGATGCCAACTGTGGACAGGTTTTCTTCTCTACTTTCAAGCCTGCTCCATCTGCCATTCACTTCAGAAGGATAACTGGCTGGGACCCTCTTCATCTGAGAGGGACTATGAACCCTTCTGATCTGCTCTTCCTTTAGGTGCATCTCCAGCAATCTCCAAAGAATTGGAGGATTTGGATGACTGCGATTTTTGGAGAGAACACTTTTTGGACAAAGTCCCACGTAAATGCAGTATGCAGTACATATTTTGTCTCAACTGACTAGGCTCACAGGCCCATTCTATACACACAGGAAACAAATCTTGGGGAAAATAAATGATTTTGTAAAATGCAGCTACCAAGGATCTCTTTCCGTCCTTATATCACAGCTATTTCTGTGTCATTCTTCTAAGATCTAATGACATACCACTGCTACTGATTACTGTCTTTGACCATTATATAACTATAATATTTTCATACTATTTTTCATGTTAACTGAAGGGTTCTTAAAGGTAAAAACCATATCTTAAGCATCTCACTCTCATCATAGTTTTGAGCAGAAAGGTACATACACATATACATTTTATGGCTGTACCTGCAGCATATGGAAGTTCCCTGGGCCAGGGATTTAAAAGAGCTGCATATAAAACCTACACCACAATTGCAGCAACACCAGGTCCTTAACCTATTGCACTGGACCAGGGACGGAACCTGCACCACCACAAAGACAACACCAGACCCTTACCTGCCACACCACAGCAGGAACTCCAAGATTTCAATGTTTATTTGTTGAATAAATGAATAATTATTGGGTCTTTAAAGATTATCAGTTCTGAATCAGGAAGAAACAGACAATCTGAACAGACCATTCACTAGTTGTGAAACTGAATTTGTAATAATAATAAAAGAGAAAATTCCCAGCAAACAAAAGTCCAGGACCAAACAGTTTCACAGGGGAATTCTACCAAATTACTCAAAAAAAAAACTGAAGGAGACAACAATTCCAAGTCTACCATTACCCTGATACCAAAACCAAAGACACTTCTAAAAAAAGAAAACTATGGGCCAGTATTTCCTGATAAATATAGAGGTAAAAATCCTCAAGAAAACCTTAGCAAATTGAATTCAACAATGTATAAAAAAAGATCACACAATATGATCAAGTGGAAGTTATTTCAGGGACGCAAGGATGGTTCAATATTCACAAATCAATCAGTGTGATATGTCACATTAACAAAAGGAAGGATAAAAATCACACGATTACCTCAGTAGCTGCAAAAAAATCACTTTATAGAATTCAACATCCATTTATAATAGAAATCCTCATCAAAGTTGGTAAAGAAGGAACATATATCAACATAAAAAGGCCATTCATGACAAACTCATAGCCAGCATCATACTCAGGAACAAGATAAATATGCCCACTCTCACAACTTTTATTTAATATAGTATTAGAAGTCTTTGCCAGAGCAGAAAACAAAAAGAAATATTATTCAAATTGGAACAGAAGAAGTAAAATGGTCACTGTTTGCAAATAACATGATAGACAGATAGAACCCTGAAGTCTATAGAGAGAACCCTAAAGTCTCCACACAAAAATTATTAGAACTAATAAGTGAATATGGCAAGATAGCAGAATACAAGATAAATATATAGAAATCCGTTGAGTTTCCTTTTACTAACAGTGAAATATCAGAAAGAGAAAATTTTAAAAATAATCTGGTTTAAAATTCCATCAGGGAGTTCCCATAATGGCGCAGCAGAAATAAATCCGACTAGGAACCATGAAGTTGCAGGTTTGATCCCTGGTCTCGCTCAGTGGGTTAAGGATCTGGTGTTGCCATGAGCCGTGGTGTAGGTCACAGACACAGCTTCGATCCTACATTGCCATGGCTGTGGTGTAGGCCAGCAGCTGTAGCTCTGATTTGAACCCCCAGCCTTAGAACTTCCATATGCAGTGGGTGCAGCCCTAAAAAGCAAAATAAATAAATAAATATATACATACATACATAAATAAATAAACTTGCATCAAAGAACAAAATACCAAGGAATAAACTTAACCAAGAAGGTGAAAGACCTATACTCTGAAAAACATACAACACTCACAAAGGAATCTGAAAATGATTCAAAGAAATAGAAAGATATACTTTGTCCTTGGACCGGAAGAATGAATAGTGTTAAATTGGCCAGATTATCAAAAGCAATCTGCAAATGTAATGCAATTCCTATCACAACACCCATGACATTTTTTTTCAAAAACTACAGCAAATAATCCTAAAACTTACATAGAACCAAAAAAGGCCACAAATTGCCAAATCAACCTTCAGTAAAAGAACAAAGTTGGAGGTATCATGCTCCCTGACCTCAGAATATACTACAAAACTACAGTACTCAAGACAGCATGGTACTGGCACAAAAACAGATACACAGATCAGCGGAACAGAATCGAGAACAAAGAAATAAACCCATGTACTTTTGTCAGTTAATCTGTGACAAAGGAACCAAGAATATGCCATGGAGAAAAGACAGTCTCTTCAATAAATGGTGCTGGGAAAACTGGACAACTACATGTAAAAAATGAGATTAGAACATTTCCTCATACCATATACAAAAATAAACTCAAACTGGATTAAAGTCTTCAATGAAAGATCTGAAACCATGAAACTCCTAGAAGAGAACAATGGCAAAACACTCTTTGACATAAATCATAGCAATATTTTTTGGGATCCGTCTCCTGAGGCAAAAAAATAAAAGCAAAAAGTAAACAAATGGGACCTAATTAAACGTAAAAGCTTTTTTTTTTTTTTGCACATCAAAGGAACCCATGGACAAAACGAAAAGACAACCTACTGAATGGGAGGAAATACTTGCAAATGATATGACTGATAAGGGGTTAATATGTAAAATATGTAAACAGCTCATATAACTCAATATCAAAAAGTCAAAAAGTAGAAGATCTGAATAGACTTCTTTTTCCAAAGAAGAAATACAGATTGCTGCACATGAAAAGATGCTCAATATCTTTAATCATTAGAAAAATGCAAATCAAAATGAGATTATCACCTCACACCTGTCAGATGGCTATCATCAAAAAGTCAAATGTTAAATAACAAATGTTAGCATTTGTTATTTAATGGAGAAAAGGGAACCCTAGTACACTGGTGGTAGGAGGTGGTAAACTGGTGCAGCCATTATGGAGAATCGCATGGAGGTTCCTCAGAAAACTAAAAATAGAACTACTATATAACCTAGTAATTCCACTGCTGGGTATAGAGTCAAAGAAAATGAAAACAGTAATTTGAAAAGATATATGCACCCCAATGTCCAAAGCAGCACTATTTACAATAGCCAAGATCTGGAAACAATCTAAGTTGCCATCAACAGATGAATGGATAAAAAATATGTAGTGTGTGCATGTGTGTATTTAAGAACAGAATACGTACACCCCCACAGTACACACAATAGAATATTACTCAGCCATAAAAAATAATGAAATTCTGCCATTTGCACCAATGTGGATGGACCTAGAGACTATTATGCTTAGTGAAATAAGTCAGAGAAAGGCAAATATTCTGTGTTATCACCTATATGTGAAATCTAAAATGTAAAACAAATGAATATATATAACAAAACAGAAACAGACTCACAGATATAGAGAATAAACTAGGGTTACCAGTGGGGTGAGGAAAGGGGTAGAGGATAAAGAGACATAAACTACTGCGTATAAAATAAATAAGCAAGGATCTACTGTACAGCACAGGGAAATATAATCATTATTTTTAAAAACTTTAAATGAAGTATAATCTTTAAAAATTGTGAATCACTATGTTTTACACCTGAAACTAATATTATATTGTATTATATTATATTATATTATAATATATTATAAATCAACTATATTTCTAAATCAATCAATGTATCTATCCATCCATTTATAAGTTTCTTCTCCATTTTTCCTACAATATCCAAGCATGATAAGATATAACTAAGGGGTATGGTGCATGTGTTTGTGTAAAGGGGGAACATTTTACATGTAGAAAATGAATAATTTAATCTTATTTAAATAGTACAATTACTGATAATTAATTCCAATCTTAAAACTCTTCAATATTCTTGAAATATAAGAATATTTCAAATTTCTAATTACTTCCTGCTAAGTTTCATTTATGTTTCTGTTGGTTAGTCACTTAAATTACTGAGCCACTGTTAATAATTTAAAATGGGAAATATTGCTAGTAATTCCATGGTTCTTCAGAGGGTGACATCTCGTAACTATGGCTTTACTTTTTCTTGGGCTTCTCTCACCCTAGCTTAATCTGTGTATGCTCAGCTCAGCAATTCAGAGCAGCTTTGCTGAGAAACCACTCATTGCTACAAGAGGTTCAGACAGTCAGCCAGGGAAAACATAGCATAGCAGAAAGAGGCTTAGCCCTTTTGCAGGGATTAGGCAATTGTGGCTCCACCTACTTCCAAGGCTCTCCTACATCTTAACCTGGAAAGCTATTTTTTGGCCTTCAGCCAAATGGAACAGAAAATCAAAAACATAATGTCTTACATTTTGATTCTCGATGCTAAAAAAATCCAAGGAAACCAAAAAAATAGATTATAAGACATCAAATTTAGGGTAGAGCAGTTTAATTTTTATTACACACTCTGCTTCTGCAGCTTTTCTGATCTTTTAACCTCCTTTCCCTTTATGTTCTCCTGTTTATGGTCATCTGGCCCAAGAACTCCCATTCCAGTCTCCAGCATTTTGTCACAGAAATAAGCAATAAGTTTCTCAAAACTCTAGGACCAATCTCAGCTTCCAGGAGATCCGGAGGAAGTCCCTCTCCCCATTGTATCTTAGCCTCCTTGCATGGACAGTAAGGATGGCAGTCATACCCCTGACTCTTCCAAGTGTGAGAACAATGCTAAGCTGTAATGACAGACAAATAAGGGAGTATTATCACTATCTTTAATCTGTTCTCAAATCTTAACCTTTCACTCTTGCCTCTCAGTTTAGCTCTTAAATGACTGACTTTCCTAGACTCAGAGATTAGGGACCCTAGTGGGACAAGGTGCAAAGTAAGGGAAATCAAGGGTGGCTAACAAAGATCTATGGGCTTGAAATATTTGTCTGACAGAGGAAAAAACATGCTGGGGGCCTTATAATCTCCTCCTCAAATCTTTGCTGAATCATGGCATTTTCCCTAGCCTATCTTCATGTTTTTTTCCATTGTCCCTTGCCCATAATCCTCAGCAACTGCCATTGCTGATCTCAAACCAAGAGGGAGAATTCAGAAAGCAGCTGTTTTCAGAGGGCCCTGACTGAAAGAAAAAGAGGGTCAGGTATCATTAAAATCTGTGAATTGTGGGGAAGACAAAAAAGTTAAGGCGAGGCATTGATACTATAAATGAGGCCTCTGCAATGGTGAAGTGGAGAGCTGCTCTGGGCTGTTTCTCTGACAGGTTTCTCTTATTGCATCATCCTTGACCTCTTTGCCTGTTCTTTTAGAGACATGATCCTCAACTCGACCTTCTCCTCCATCCCTTCCTCCACCGCACTTAAGAGTACTCATCTAACCACCATTAGTCACCACTACTGACCAGAGTGAAAAAAGCCCTCTGCTGGGAGAGTGGGACTGAAGCTACAAACCACTGAATTAGTAGGGTGTCTACACAACTTCAGTATGTGTTGTGGAAGTGTCTACTGGTATCTTCCCTGACTCATATTTTCTAAAGAAATTAAAATCTCATCTACATGACTGTAGTCCTTTGTGGGCTGACAATATGACTCTTGACTTAATTTTATAGAGTATATTTCATACATCACAAGGTCAAGTACAGGTGTTTAAAACTACACGTATTTTATTACATATATTGTATTTATAAGTACATGTATTCGAAAACTTGACCCTTAAATACTACTTCTGCTTTCCTCACTTTCCAAGCCTCAATGAATCACTCTTCTTCTTTAATGCCTCATACTGTCCAAAGCTAAATTCCTTTTAAGATCATCTCCCTCCTTTCTTTGGACCTCAGGGTCTCCAGATACCACCCCCTTTCCTAGCAGCTTGTCTCATGCTTCCTCACTCTTTCAGCCTCCTTTACATGCTTCCCCTTAAATGCTGATTTTTAAAGAAATGTTATTCCCATGTGGCTTTGTGCTTTCATTCTCACCTTTCAAACCATCTGTTACTTCCTCTCTGGCTCACTGCTGGCACAAAGCAGGAGAAAGCGCCTTGTTTCCCACAGCAACAAAACACAGAGTGGACTAAATATCCTAACTTTTCTACCACCTCACAAAGGGTAAGGTACAACAGAGAAGGAATTATGGCCAGAAGAGAAATTAAAACCACAGGGATGTGCTAGATATGAAGAGTAATGAAGGAAAGGATGAACTGAAGATTGTGATGATGTGGACTCCTTCAGAAGTAAGATTACTATTGAATAAGTGTGCTTTAACTTGATATAAATTAGAGCAAAACAGCAAGAGATGTTCAAATCACTGGTGATCAAAGAACTGCAACAAAACAATAAGATTTTGTTTTATACATAATAGCCTGGCAAAAATTAGCAAGTTGGGTAATACCAAGCATTGGTGGGGATCTAGGGAAATGTCTAAGAAGTGCTAGTGGGGGGACCATCTAATACAGCCATTCTGGAGAACAATTAAATACTACTTAGTAAAATTAAGTATGACCCAGCAGTTCCATTCCCTGTGTGTGTATATACATCTCATAGAAATGCTCATACACATTCAAAAGAGGCTGCTGGTGGCAGTATTGTTTGTGGGGAAGAGGAACTGGAAGGAATCTGAGTTAGCATCACTAACTGGATAAACAGATAAAATGTGGTAGGTGTATCATGGAGAAGCACAGAAAAGAAAGGAGCAGGTTAGATGTATATATAGCAATATGGATAGATTCTTAAAAACACAATACTTAGCGGAAGGCAAAGACACGAAACAGATTTTGTAATAATATGTAAATATAAAACTATGAATTTTAGAGTACACTCAAAAAGATATTTAAGTAAACAAACTGAGACGATTGCCTTTGAGGGGAGAAGATTAGAATGGCATATGGTAGCCTACTGAATGGGAGAAGATATTTGCAAACAATACATCTAATAAGGTGTTAATATCTGAAAAATACAAAGAACTCATACAACTCATGATCAAAAAACAAGCCACCAAATAAAAAATGGGCAGAGTCTTGAATAGGCATTTTTCTAAAGAGGGCATGCAGAAGAGAGGAGCTCAAGGTAAGAAGAACAGAGGGAAGACAAGCAAGCATGAGTTTCGAGAGGGAAGAGATAGGGGAGCAGATGTTTAGACATGACATGTGAGACCAGTGAAGACAGACAGGGAAGAAGGATGTGTAAGTGCCACTGGACATCATGGTTGGAATTCCCCTGTGGTTCTTGTTTAAGAAACTTTAGGAAAAATTTAAACCATTTTTCACTGGTATCAGTGAAATATCAGACTATCTCTGACTGCTGGATATTAGACAATTTCTGGATATGAAATTATACTGTGATTGACCAAGAGGCTACTCAGTCTTATGCAGCTTAACACTCAATTCAGATAATGTCCACTTGTCCAAATCTGATCATTTGAGCACTAAAATAATTAAGGATAGTAATGAATTACAAACCACTGAAAAAACAGTAATCCTTCAGTCCACAACAATCACAGATAGATGGAGAAATACATAAATGGTAGAGAAGGGCTCTTGTCAACAGCAGAACGTCTAGTGCTGATTGCCCAATGTGCAAAGTGGGGGCAGGGAGGTCTGGAAAAATCATTTTGCAACAATCCCAGGAAAGACTGATTTAGGTAAGAATCATCACTGGAACCTAAATTTAGGGGAAAATATTTTAGAAGAGCAAGATATTTGCAACAGTAACTATATAGTGGAGAAACTGGACATCATGACCAGGTAAACTAATTACCACCATGAATGTATGATAGGTGGGCATCAAGTCCTTTTAAATGTAATTATCTCTGAAGGATCCAATACAACTTACATAGCATTCTGGACAGGAATGCATAATCTAAAACTACTCATGAGGAAATATCACAGTGTTCCTCATTTTAGATTTAAAAAAAATCTGTGGGGGGACGTTGTTTTCTTCAAAAGGTGAATGTAAATTGAGAGTTTAGAAATAAACTCTTACAATTATGATAAACTGATTTTTGTCAAAGTTGTCAAGGCAATTCGATGGGGAAAGGACAGTGTTTTCCATAAATGGTATTTGGATAACTGGATAACCTCATACAGAAAGATTAATTTGGATCCTTGCCTCACATTTTACACAAAAATTAACTCAAGGTAGATCATAGATATAAATGTAAACTATGTAAGAAAACATCTTCATGATATTGGATTTTTCAAAGATTTAGAATCATCAAAAGCATGAAACATAAAAGAAAAAATGATGCATCAGACTTCATCAAACTTTAATACTCTGTACATCAAAAGGAAGCATTAATAAAAGCCATAGAAAATATCTGCAAATTGTATATCTAACAAAGGAGTCATATCTAGAATATAAAAATAACTTAAAACTTAAAAAGAAGATAAACAACTCAAATGAAAATGAGCAAAAGATCTGAATAGAGATTTTATTGAAGAAGATATAAAAGTGGGCAATAAACACGTGAAAAAAAAGATTCAACATCATTTGTCACTAGGGAAAATGCAAATTAAAACAATGGGATACTCCTTCACCCACTAAGATGGCTATCATTAAAAAGACAGAAAATAACAAAGTTAGTAAGGATGTAGAGGAATTGGAACACTCATACGCTGCCCGTAGGAAGGCAAAACGGCACAGCTACTTTAGAAAAACGTTTGAGAGTTTCTTACAAAGAAATATAAATGGATCATGATTCAATTTCTAAGTATTCAAGAGAAATGAAAAAGTATATGCACACAAAGACTTTTCATGTATGTTTCATAGCATCATCATTCATAAAAGCCAAAAAGTGGAAACAACTCATTAAATGATAATGGATAAACACAATAGTATATCCGCACAATGGAATTTTACTCGGCAATAAAAAGGGAAAAAATATTGACACATGCTACGAGAATGAACCTCAAAAACCTTATGCTTAATGAAAAGTCAGATGCAAAGACCTCATACTGTATATTCCATGTATATGAAATTTCCAAGGAAGGCAAATCTATAAAGACAGAAAGCAGATTAATGGTTTCCAGTGGAGCTGGATTGGGAGCAGACACTGACTGCAACTGGAAACAAGGACTCTTTCTGCAGTAAATGAAATGTTCAAAAAACTGGATTACAGTGATGCTTGCACAATTCTGTAAATTTACTAAAAATTATTGAGTTGTATGCTTATACTAGTGATTTTTATCACGTGTAAATTCTATACCAACAGAGCCGTTTTTTAAAAAATGCAACATCATAAAAGACATAGAAAGGCTATGGGGGAGTCCCCATTGTGGCTCAGTGGTAACAAACCCACTAGAATCCACGAGGACATGGGTTCAATCCCATGCTGCAGTAGCCTGACTCCCACGTACCCATTTCCAGCTCAGAACACAATTCATTTCTAATGACAAGTGGCTATTAAGTGAACAAGAATCAGAGAAACTATTCATTGCAAAAAGTTTATGTAGCCAGACCAGCAAAAAACTTTTCTATGGTAATCTACCCAGACACTGCTTTGTTACAGAGTGTGAGTCCTTATATAATAAAATGCTATAATGAGATTTAAATAATGCTCTCTTCTTAATAAACATTTTTTTTTTTGCCATACCCACAGCATATGGAAATTCCAGGCCAGGGATGGAACCAAACAACAGAAGCAACCCAAGCCACTGTAGTGACAACACTGGATCCTGAACCCATTGTGTCACAAGGGAACACCCTTAATAAATATTTTTCAGGGTTTACTGTATTTTTCCCTCACTGCTGTATTCGTAGCACTTCCCAAAAGTTGCATCAGAGTCCTCAGACTTTTCCAGAGGAAAATCCACTTGAAATTTGCTCAGCTTCTACAGCTCACTGCCCACAAGCTATGGAGAAGGAACAGTGGTAGCAGGTACATCACAGCCCTGCAAGTGCCCAGGGTGAGCTGTCAACACAGGTAACTGACCAACTGGGGGTGAAGCCAGTCTTGTGCTACTGACTCACTCGTCTTCTTCCAGAAGCCAGGCACATCGCACACACACTGGGCATGTAGAGGGTTCTTCTGAATCTGAGACTCTAACAGGTATCAAAAAGGCTCAAGTCACCCTTCTCAGAGGGCTAAGATAGGCTAGGACCTATGACAGTTATTATTATTATTATTTCTTTTTTGTCTTTTTGCCTAATCTAGGGCCGCACCCACAGCATATGGAGGTTCCCAGGCTAGGGGTCTAACAGGAGCTGTAGCTGCCGGCCTTCGCCACAGCCACAGCAATGCGGCATCCGAGCTACATCTGCAACCTACACCACAGCTCATGGCAATGCCGGATCCTTAAGCCACTGAGCAAGGCCAGGGATCAAACCCTCAACCTCATGTTCCTAGTCGGATTCGTTAACCACTGAGCCACGATGGGAACTCCCAATGACAGTTATTATATTGATGGTGCCACTCAGTGCCCCCCAGAGAGAAGCACTTAGTGAGGCACGATGAGGGGGTAGATTTTGAGACAAAAGAGAACAGGCAAAAATGCAGCAGCGGGCTTTTTACAGGTAAATAAATTTAGAAGGACATGTTAAAGGTGAAAGGTGTTGGGAAGCATCAAAGAAAAATTTATTATCCTGGAGGATAGAACTCTATCAGGTTTTGTGAGTAAAAATAATATATATTAAATTGTCAAATCCAAGGGAATATATACAGGTATACAAGACACTGAGGAAAAGCAGGTAAGTTAAGGGGACAATGACATAACACCTGCTGGGAGCATACAAGTAAAATGAGTCCATTGCACAGCTGGACTTTGACCAAAGACAAGACAGACCATGGACCACTCCCAGCTATAGGAATAAATGAAGACAGAATCCAGGATGAAATACCAAGTGGTCTCACTATCTAGAGCTTAAGGGTGGGCCTAGGGAGAGGTTTGGGCATTATGTAAAGAGTGAAATATGGAGGGGAAGGGCTTGGATGGAAAATAAAAGGATTTTTACTGAATTGGACCTTACATTCCTTAAGAACAATAGATTTGACTTGATCCTATAGTTGATCTAAATAAATAAATCCTCTGATGAATGTTGTCCCAACCATTTCCTCACACTACCACAGAAATGAAGGAAAGTCTTGAGGAAGTACGAGAAGTGCTCTTATTTTATTAGCTAGATCTGAATTTGTCTAATGACTTCATAGGTTATTTAAAAAAGATTTGGTTCTATGTAAAGACTCAGTGACTAAAATCAACCATGTGACTTAGTAAAATTCCCTAAGAAAGTAGTCCAGGACCAGCAAAGTCAGTCTATAATCAAAGATGAAATGGTACTATTCATAAGGAAACTCCTCCTAGTGAAATCCAAACTAGAGCCGTCCGCTCCATCATTATGAAGCTGTGCAGCATGCAGCAGCTCACCGCCGCACTAGAGGTGCCATCTTTAGGGTGAGAAGTCATTCAAGGTCTCTCACAGTCTGGGACAGGTTTCCCTCTCTCGAAATTCACCCTCCAGCGCTCCTCTGTTTTATGCAGAGGTCTGTACCATGGTGCCTTGCTTAGAATGCCTTCCTTTTTCTCTGCTGTTTAACTGCTACTTCCCCATGCTTCCAAGTCCATACTGAACCTGGCCACTGCTTCAAGCTTTCCAGGGCTGCTCCCCTCCACTGTGATTTCTACCTTTTCTCCATCTCTAAAGCCTGTCTTCTTCATACAGCAAGCCTGGCAGTAAGTGCTATCAGTTTTCTTATGTGCTTTACCATCCCAAGTAATTGTGAACAACTTCCCGAGGGTAAGGACTTCATCTTGCATCCTCACAGACAACAGGCACCTCTTAGGTTTATAATTTTGTGATTCTATAAACACGCTTCCTGCCCTTCAGCTCATTCTTCAGTTACCAGCAAGAGCCAACCTAAAAGCTCAGCAAGGTCATGTCACCCTTCTCCGGCCTCCATTTCAAACCCTTTACCAGCTTTCCACTGCACTTAAGTGGGAATCTACACTCCTTACCCTTCCTAGAAGGTTCTACATGCTCTGGCTTACTGTTAATCCCCAAGCTCCTCTCTTACCACAACAGTCCCCAAACCAGCATCCTCCTTCCAGCCATATATGCCTTCTTACAATTCATAAGCATACTGGGCTTTATCCTGCCTCAAGCTTCTTGTACATGCCTGAAATGTTGTACCCTCTCCTCCCTCCAGCCTGCACCCCCAACACACACACACACACACACGGTACAGCTGACCTTTGAACAACATAGGTTTGAACTGCATGGGTCCACTTATATGGAGATATTTTCAATAATAAATACTATAGTACTACCCAGTTCTTGGTCTGTTGAATCCATGGATAAGAGTGCTGACTGTAAGGTATATGCAGATTAACACCTGTGCTGTTCAACCTTAGTCTTACCTCCCAGTTAATCTCTTCCTATTCATCACATCTCAGCTAACTTCATCTGTGTGAGAGGCCACCCCTGCCCACACCGCCTGAAGTACATTTCCCGTAGTACTCTCCACCTCAGCAAGTGATGCTTCCTGCACAGCATCTTTTGTTTACAGTCTCACCCTAACCCTGACATGGCCCTCACCCTAACAAGACATATAAGGACTCTAAGAGCAGAGCACATATCTTGACACAGACTAGATACAGTGCCAAGTAACTATTGCTTTATGTATTAATTGAGAAAACCATAACTTCAGATATTCAAATCCTTCATCTAAGCAGGTCGTAGCATATAAACAGTAGTAATTCAAAGAGCTCAAGCAGGTGAGATACTAAAGTGTTGGTAGATAGCATAAAAGAAAACATTAGGAACTAAAGTGAAGTTGGCAAAAAGGTCTCTTGGATTCAACGAACAGGAAATTCACCTCTGGTGCCAGGTTTCTGGCCAGTAATACCTTTATACAGAATGCACCCATCACCTACCAGATGGGCAAATATTAAAAAGTCAGACAATACCAAGTATTACCAGAATACGGAGGCCAAGAGCTCCCATTTCACTGGCTGGAGTATAAAATAGTATAACCACTTTGGAAAACAATTTGGCATTGTCTAGGGAAGCTGAATGTACACAATGCCTATGACACAAAAATTTGATAATTATAAGCCAGAGCAAGTCTCAGATATGTGTACCTATGTAAGACATACATAAGGGAGACCTGAACCTGGAAGCACAAATGGGAGCACTAACAGCACTGTGATTCACACGGGAGTAAGGAGTGCACACTCACACGATGGAAAATGAAGGAAGTATGGTACAAACTTCAACAATGGAGGAATCTCAACGCTGAGCACAGGAGCAGGGTTACAGAAAAATGTAATGGTTTCTTTCTTTCTTTTTTTTTTTTTTTTTTACTTTGCATGTAAATAATTTAAATACCGTAAGGAGTAACTGCAAAGTTTAAGATATTGATTACATCTAGTAAGGGGGAGGGAGGGGACTGCAGTTGGAAAAGAGCATGCTGGGGGCTTCAAAGGAAGTGGTACTGTGCCATTTTTCAGTTCTGCAGAAGGTATACAGGCAGTACATGTCTTATTTTTCATACTTTACAAATACATTATAAGTATTTGTAAATACTTATACATTATAAGTGCTCTAAACTAACTCTTTTTAAACAATTAAAAAATACGAAACTAACTACAGGAAAAGTAAGTGCCTTGTTCTTATAGAAAGGATACTGTGTAATGGAGTAAAGATCCCTGCAAAATGCTGGTTATATAACCCAAGGCCATGTGTGTGCCCACTCAAAAGCCAGAATATCATCAGTCCTATAATCTGCAATTTTCTTAGCTTTGTTCAAGATTCTAGTTTTTTATTGCCCTACCTTTTTTTCTTTCTTATTTCACATTGACTTAAAATTTAGTTTCTTATATTTTATGCATCTTTGTAAAACCTTGTAAATCCTTTATAAAGCAAGATGTGGTATGAAATAAATAAGACATACATTGAAATAACCTGGTAACACAGAACAGATTGAAGGGATCATCCTGTAACCAGGCACACAAAACACTAAAGGGGCTTGTTCCAGATGGAAACAGGAATAAAGTTGGTAGTTATCCCGATATAATAACCAATTAAATTTCAAGTTCCAGGAAAGTCCTTACTTCACAGAAAAGATAAGTATAAGAAAAATCAATGAAAATCAAGTGAGGAATGTCATGCTTAGGCTGCCAAACATGGTAAGGAAACTGGAGTCTAAGTACATGTGAAAAATTATGATCACAATAAAAACTCACAGAAACCACACTAATGAAGCAAAAAATGAGTAGTTATTCATAGCTTTTACAGTTGTTTTAAATTCTTACACTTAACAAAGAGAATATATTAACCCACTACAGAAGAACCTTCAGAAGAGTATATTTCCCATTTACAGACCCCCAAATTGCCAAGCATTAATTAGCCTACAATTATACTGAAAAACTCAGATGTGTGATTCCACCCACTTTAAGCCTTGAAAGTGGCTAAACTATGTAGAAATACGCACATGCTGGTATTTCAAGTTTCATTTCCTAGAATACTACATACAAATATTCATAACCACATGAATGCCATATGGGAAAAAAAACTCTTTCATTTAAAAATTTGGCCCAGTTATGAGTAAAATAACTTGCCAGAAATAAGGTCAAAGAGTTATTAATTAAATATATCAGAGAAGCTCTTTTGTAAAAAATGAAAATAAAATTTATTCATGCATTTCATTTTTTTACTGAAGTATAGTTGATTTATTTTAAAGTGTAGGACATAGTGATTAAATATTTTATAGATTATACTCCATTTAAAGTTATTACAAAATAATGGTTATATTTCCCTGTGCTCTACAATATATCCTTGTTGATTATCTATTTTATACATAGTGGTTTGTGTCCTTTAATCTCATACCACTTATTTTTCCCTTCCACTTCCTTCTCCCCACTGGTAACCACTACTTTGCTATATGTATGTGGTTTCTGCTTAGCTATATCCATTCATTTGCTTTACTTTTTAGATTCCACATATAAATGATGAGATTTGACTTTCTCTGACTTATTTCACTAAGCTAAATAATCTCTAGGTCCATCCATATTTCTTAAAATGGCAGAATTCCATTCATTTATGGCTGAGTAATATTTCATTTTGTGTGTGGGGGGGTATGTATCATATCTTTACCCATCCACCTATTGATGGACACTTAGGTTGCTTCCATATCTTGGCAATTATAAATAACGCTGCTATGAACACTAGAGTGCATGTAGCTTTCAGAATAACTTTTCATAGTCTTCAGATATACACCCAGGAGTGGAATTGTTGGATCATATGGTATATTTATCTTTAGTTTTCTTTTGAGGAACCTCTACAGTGATTTCCATAGTGGCTGCACAAAATTACATTTCCACCAAAAGTTCCCTTCTCTCCAAATCCATGCCAACATTTGTTATTTGTAGACTTTTTGATGATAGCCATCTGACAGGTGGCTCATTCACATTTCTCTAATGATTAGGGATGCTGACCATCTTTTCATGAGCTTTATAGAAATGTGTATGTCTTCTTTGGAAAAAGAAGTCTGTTCAGATCTTCTACTTTTTGACTTTTTGATATTGAGTTGTATGAGCTGTTTACATATTTTACATATTAACCTCTTATCAGTCATATCATTTGCAAGTATTTTCTCCCATTGAGTAGACTGTCTTTTCATTTTGTTGATAGTTTCCTTTGATGTGCAAAAGCTTTTACATTTAATTAGGTCCCATTTGTTTATTTTTTGCTTTTATTTTTTTGCCTCAGGAGACAGATCCAAAAAAATATTGCTGTAATTTATGTCACGGTGCTTTGTCTATGTTCTCTTCTAGGAGTTCCACGGTTTCAGATCTTCCATAGAAGACTTTAATCCATTTTGAGTTTACTTTTGTATATGGTATGAGGAAATGTTCTAATCACATTCTTTTACATGTAGTTATCCACTTTTTCCAGCACCACTAATTGAAGAGACTGTCTTTTCTCCATTGCATATTCTTGGCTCCTTTATCATAGATTAATTGACCATAAGTGCATGGGTTTATTTCTTTGCTCTCTATTCTGTTCCACTGATCTGTGTATCTGTTTTTGTGCTAGTACCATGCTGTCTTGAGTACTGTAGTTTTGTAGTATATTCTGAGGTCAGGGAGCACGTTACCTCCAGTTTTGTTCTTTTACTGAAGGTTGATCTGGCAATTTGTGGCTTTTTTTGGTTCTATGTAAGTTTTAGGATTATTTGTTGTTGTTTTGTGAAAAAAAAAAGTCACAGGTGTTATGATAGGAATTGCATTACATTTGTAGATTGCTTTTGATAGCCTGGATATTTAAACACTATTAATTCTTCTAATCCAAGAACAAAGTATATCTTTCTATTTCTTTGAATCATTTTAAGATTCCTTCATGAATGTTGTATAGTTTTCAGAGAATAGGTCTTTCACCTCCTTGGTTAAGTTTATTCCTAAGCACTTTATTCTTCGAGGCAATTTCAAACCAGAGTGTTTTTTTTTAATTTTCTTTCTGATATTTCAATATCGGTAAAAGAAAACTCAATATACTTCTGTATATTAATCTTGCATCCTGCTACCTTGCCAAATTCACTTAGAAGTTCTAATAATTTTTGTGTGGAGACTTTAGAGTTCTCTATATAAACCTTAGGTTCTCTCTATATATATCATGTCATCTGCAAACAGTGACAGCTTTACTTCTCCTATTCCAATATGGATGACTTTTCTTTTTCCTGTCTGATTGCTGTGGCAAGGACTTCTAATACTATATTAAATAGAAGTTACAAGAGTGGGCAACATTGTCTTGTTCCTGAATTTAGAGGAAAGACTTAACAGCTTTCCACCACTGAGTATAATGTTAGCTATTAGTCTGTCATAAATGGCCTTTATCATATTGAGAGATATTCCTTCTATAACAACATTGATGAGGATTTTTATCATGAATGGAAGCTGAATTCTGTCAAATGATTTGTCTGCATCCATTGAGATGATCACGTGATTTTTAATCCTTCCTTTTGTTAGAGTATCACACTGTGTGATTTTTTTTTATTTTTAAAGTTTTATTGAAGTACAGTTGATTTACAATGCTGTGACAATTTCCACTGTACAACAAAGTGATTCAGTCATACATGTACACACATCCATTCTCTTTCACATTCCTTTCCTTAACTGATTGATTTTTAGATATTGAACCATCCTTGCATCCACAGAATAACTCTCACTTGATCATGGTGTACGATCCTTTTACATAGTGTTGGATTTTGTTTGCTAATAATTAATTGAGCATTTTTGCATCTATATTCATCAGAGATTTTAGCCTGTAACTTTTTGTGTCGTGTCTTTTTCTGGTTTTGTTATCACAGTACTGGTGGCCTCGTAGAATGAATTTGGGTTGTTCTGTCTCCTTAAGTTTTTTGGAATAGTTTTGGGAAGGATATGTATTAGTTCTTCTTTATACCGGTAAATATTCTGGTAGAATTTTCCTGTGATCCCATTCAATCCTGGACTTTTGTTTGCTGGGAGGTCTTTAATTACTAATTCAATGTCAATACTAGCAATAGGTCTGTTCATATTGTTTATTTCTTCCTGATTCAGTCTTTGCATGTTGTATGTTTCCAGAAATTTGTCTGTTTCTTCAATATTGTCCAATTTGTTGGCATAAAATTGTTCATAGTATTCTTTATGATTTTCATATCTCTGGGTTATTGCTTATTTCCCCTCTTTCATTTCTTACTTTTTTATTTGGGTCATCTCTTTTTTCTTCATGATAATCCTGACTGAAGATTTGTTGATTTTATTTATCTTTTCAAAAAAACAAATCTTAGTTTCATTGATCTTTTCTATTTGTTTTATTTTAGTCTCTATTTTATATATTCCTCTTTGACCTTTATTATTTCCTTAATTCTGTTGACTTTGGGCTTTATTTGCTCTTCTTTTTCTAATTCTGCTAGATAGGTAGGTTAGGTTATTTGAGATCCTTCTTGTTTCTTGAGGTAGGCCTTCATTGCTATAAAGTTCCCTCTTAGATCTGCTTTTGCTGCATCCCACAGATTTTTGAAGTGATGTGTTTCCATTTTGTCTTGAGGTATTTTATGATTTTCCTTTTGATTTATTCATTGAGTTACTTTTTCCTAGTAGCATGTTGTTTGGTCTCCACATTTGTGCTTTTCCTATTTTTAATTTCTTGTTTCATACTGTTGGGATTGAAAAAAATCTCAATATATTTCCTGTACTCTTAATTTTGCTGAGATTTGTTTTGTGGCCTAGTATGTTATCTATCCTTCAGAATATTCCATGTGTACTTGAGAAGAATGTGTATTCTTTTTCTGTATGGAATGCTTGAGATACCTACTAAGTCCAACTGGTCTACTGTGTTATTTAGGACCTCTGTTGCCTTGCTGACTTCCTGTCTGGATGATCTGTCCATTACTGGGGTGTTAAAGTCTTCTACTATTATTGCATTATTGTCAATTTATTCATTTATGTTTGTTAATATTCACTTTATATATTTATATAACTATTTTGGGTTATATATGTTAATGAGTACAATATCCTCTTCTTGATTTATCCCTTTATCATTATATAATGCCCTTATAGGCTTTGTTTTAAAGTATATTTTGTCTGATATGAGTATGGCTACCTCCACTTTCCTGTCACTTCCCTTTGCATGAATTAGCTTTTTCCATCCCCTCATTTCCAGTCTGTGTGTGGCTTAGCTCTGAAGGAAGTCTCTTGTAAGCAGCATACAGATGGTTCTTGTATTTTTTATCCAGTCAGCCACTCTATGTATTTTGATTGTGGCATTTAGTCCACTGACATTTAAAGTACTTATTGATAGCTATGTACTTATTGACATTTTATTACTTGTTTTCCAGTTGTTTTGTAGTTCTTCTGTGTTCTTTTCTTCTTCCTTTAGTTTCTTCCCTTATGGTTTGATGGTTTTCATTAGTGGTAAGCTTGTTTTCCTTTCTCTCTAGGTTTTGTGTATCTACTATAGGTTTTTGATTTGTGGTTACCATGGCCTTCATATATGTTCACCTAAAACTCTATCTGGTTTAAAACTAGTAGTCATTTAAGTTTAAACACATTCTAAAAGATTTACATTTTTTGCTCCCCTCACCCAACATTTTGTTTCTGATGTCATAGTTCACATCTTCATGTCTATCATGTCACTGTTTATTATAATTACAGTTGCTTTCACAATATCTTGTCTTTTAACCCTTGTACCAGATTATTTAGTGGTTGATCTCAGTCTTTACTATATATTTGCCTTTATATGCAGAATTTTTTTTCCTTTTCTATAGATCCTAACTTCTTGTTACAGCCTTTTCTTTTTCACTTAGACTGTTTAACATTTCTTTTAGGGTAGGTTTATTATTGGTGGACTTTAGTTTTTCTTTGTCTGACATGCTCTTTATCACCAATTTAAATGATAATCTTGCTGGGTAGGGTATCCTAGATTGCAGCTTTTTTCCTTACAGCACTTTGACTATATCATCACTTTTGGATTTCAAAGTTTCTACAGAAAAATCAGCTGATAGTCTTATGGAGGTTCCCTTGCATATGACTTTTTTCTACTGGTGCCCTTAGAATTCTCTCTTACTTTTGCCATTTTCATTATATGTCTTGGTATGCATCTGCTTGGCTTCATGCTGTTTGGGATTCTCTGTGCTTCCTGTGTATCCTTCTTCATGTTTTGGAAGTTTTCAGCGATAATTTCATCAAATGCATTTTCAATCCCCTGCTCTCTCCTCCTTCTGGTACCCCTATGATGCAAATGCTGGTAAGCTTCATCTATCCCAGATATCCTTTAAACTGTATGTGTATATGTATATGTATATGTATATGTATATGTATATGTGTATGTGTATATGTGTGTGTGTGTGTGTGTGTGTATATATATATATTCCAATCAGGTGATTTCCATCATTCTATCTTCCAGATTATTTACGCATTCCCTTGTATCACGTGGTTTGCTACTGATTCTTTCTAGCATGTTTTACATTTCAGTTTTTATATTCTTCAGTTCTGACTGGTTCTTTTTTATATTTTCTAGTTCACTGTTAAAATTCTCACCATGTTCATTTATTCTTTTCCCTAATTCAGTTAGAATTCATATTACTAATGCTTTGAATTCTTTATCTGGTAAATTGCTTATTTCTGATTCATTATCTGTTTTTGGGGGGGTTCTCTTGCTCTTTTGACTGAGACCAATTCCTCTGTCTTCTCATTTTGCCTAACTTCCTCTGTTTCTATGAAATGAGGTGAAACAGTTACCTATTGAGATCTTGAAGGGGTGTCCTTATGCAGGAGCATCCTTATACAACCTGCATGTGCCCAGTAGCTTTGGTGGGATCTGAAGTGATCACAAGTCACATCTTCCTCAGAGGGTGTTGGCAGCTATCACTTAAGTGGGAGGAGGGACCGGAGAAAGAGGGCTAGGGCCTGAACCGGGTGTGAGCCAGGGCTTCCCATCTGCTCAGTGGCCATCACTGCCTTATCAGGGGTAGGGGCTGGGGGGGGTCCTAAGTTGCTGGCAGAAGCCCTGAAAGTTGGGTTTGAACTGTCACTCTTCCCTTTAAGTGTGAGCTCTCCCACCTCCTAGAAACAACACCACTGTCCCAGCAATACTGCTGGCACAAGAAGGGCCCAAGTAGGCTCGCAGCATGTGACAGTTCTTGGCAGGCTCCTTTTGATGCACTGACTGTGCCAAGTGCCGTAATGGCTGTCCCTATCCTGCCCAGATGTTGTTGTTTTGGGTCTGAGCCACCCACCTCTGTATCTGACAGCCAAACTCTTTCCTTGACCATGAAAGCTGTCACTCCACCGTGGAGCTATGACACAAAATAAATGGTGTTGAACCATTTATTTGGCTCAGGCTGAGGCATGCACTTGGACAACTGTAGGAAACCAGCAACCACCCATGCAGTTTCAATCAACCCTCTTTGCTCTGCCTTAAGAGCAAGCAAGTGGGTGTGCAGTCCTCAGAGTGGAGTCCAGGCTTCCAACAGCCTTCCTGTTAAGTCTTACCAACCCTCCAATCAGTCAAGTGAACTTGTCTTCCCTGTGTCAGACCGCAGGACTGGGGAACTCAATGTGTGGCTCAAATTGCTTACTCCACAAAAGGGATCTGTGCCTTTATGATTTCCTTTTCCTTTGAGTTTCCTCCCTGGGGCACAAATCCTGATTTGATCACTTCTCTTCCTGTCTTACCAAATTCCGTGTGGATCATTCTTATAACCTTGGTTGTATAGGAATCTTTCTGCCAGTTTCCGGTTAGTTTTCAGTGAGAGTTGTTCCACGCGCAGATATATTTTTTTATATGTTTGTGGGAAGAGGTGAGTTCCACATCCTCCTATCCAAACTTGATCTCCTCTTGCATCACAGAATCTCTTAATTAAAGGAATATGACCCTATGAGGCCCTTTCCTTTTTTTAGAAATAATAAATTGTTTCTAGAGTATGAAAAATTGGGATTCTTCTGTACAAATTAGAGCTTAAAAATGTCAAAACTAGGTCAGAGGCAGAGAGATTAGGCTTAAACTACCAAGATATGACAAGATGTCAGTTGCCCTTCCTGGGCTGTCTGATTTTGATTTCCTAAGACATAGTTTCCTAAACATGGTTGTTTCCTCCATGAGACAAAAGATTGAAAAAGGGGGAGAGGGCAATACAACTACATTTACTGTAAACTTGTTGTACATGCCTAGCTGGGAAATGCAATAATCTGGCTAACTGAAATTATGTTAACTAAGAGTCAGGGTGTCCCTCTCTCTCCCTCTCCCTCTCCCTCTCTCTATATATATATTTCCCTCTCCCTCTCCCTCTCTCTCTCTATATATTTCCCTCTCCCTCTCCCTCTCTCTATATATATCCTAGTATCTCCTGTGTCAGTACAAGTCTGTGTGTGTATCTGCATATGTGCCAGTATGTGTGTGTATTTGTACATTTCCCTACAAATTACTAACACCCACGGATGTAGAAAATATAAAGTACTAAATAATACACTTATCATAATTTAATTTATTCAATAAATATACACTGAATACATTTACATTCCTTCAGATATCACTGCATTGTGGCTTTGGAATCTAGACATCTCAAAGGGTGAGATCATTTCTCCAAAGTCACCATGTAAGACATAATAAGCCTAGTCCTGCTTTCTAAAAGTTTACAGCCTCACAGGGATCTGATTTAACTTTGCTATCTCAGGACTTTCAGAATCTTGCAAGGGCTGACTATGATCATGACTATACTGCAGATGTGAGGAAATGTCAATGCAAAGCTGGAAAAAATACCAGTAAATAAACTTTGGTTCTTTTTATTATTTATGTACCCTGTAAGTGATCTGTAGGATAGACTTCTTTGTAAAAAGGAGGGAAGGGATACCTTTAAAACCATGATTCCATCACTGTTAACTTCCCATCTCGGAAATCTCTACCATATGCTATAATTTTCCACAAGAAAAATGGATTTCCTTCTCTGACCAAAATTTATATTCACATTTTTTCCCTCCCTTTATTTTGAAAATTATGATTCATTTCTGAGAAGTCCCCTTCAAAGTGTATCTTTAGAAGTAAAATGTTAATACAACTCAAATGTCTCATGAAGTGTCGTTTCTGTGTGATATCCTTATAAAGGTATCAGGATTCCAGAGAAAGGACTTGGAATTAAAATTAGGTCCTTTCAGCAGAATAGATAAGCAATGAGGTCCTATAGTATAGCACAGGGAACTATATTCAATCTCTTGGGATAGAACATATATATATATATAGCTGGGTCACTTTGCTGTACAGCAGAAATTGGCCCAACATTGTAAATCAACTATAATTTTTTTAAATGTAAAAGAAAGAAAATAGGTCCTTTTGGCAAACTTCTCTTGGATCTCTTCATGTGAGTATATTTAGGTCTCACCAGACAATGACACAGAGAATCAAGACACTAGCATCTGTCTACAGAGGGATGGACTTACCAAAGAGTTCGTTTTGAATTTTAAAACCAGTAGTCACAGACAGTTAAACACAAATTAACTTACCCAGAATAGATCCTTTAAAGGTCAGTTCCTAAGTCTGTTTTTTTTGGTTTGTACTATGGAATCCTTTTTGGATTGCCCAGAAGATAGAACTGATGCCCTGAGGTTGGCAGCAGTGATCCCTGGTTTTAAACCAGATGCCTTCTTATAGACAGTACCTGATTGTGCAGAGCTCTGCAGGGTGTACTGCAATGCTCTGCCCTCAGACCAGCATACATTACAGTTTTCATCTGTCTAGACACAAGCAGTACAAATGGGTAAATGGAAAGAAAAGAAAAAAAGAAACGGGGGGCTCTTTATCAGGCACCAAGTAATTAAAAGAAATAAGCCAAAATCAAAGAAATGTGGTGAAATATGTGAACTGATTCACACAGTTGAATAAGACAGAACAGCCTTCCATGACCTTCTAGTACTCTTTACCCTTCCCTGGTCAGGTGTAAGGATTAGCTGAGTGCTTAGAATTGAGACAGCCCCTCCTCTATCTAGGGTTAAATGAGAGCCCTATGTGCTCGGTGTAAGACCACCCCTCAAACAGAAGTCTGTTTGGAGACCCAGAACCCTGGGTGCTCTAATATTCACACTGCCTGCCTCCTATCCCACTCCTTATGCACGTAGCCCTAGCAATATCCGGACTGATTTCATCACACCTCTTAATCCTGTTGACAACAGACACACTGAGAAACCAGGTCACTTCTCACTCCTCCAGCTTTTACCTGCACATGTTCTCTTTCATTCCTTTTCCTGACCCTATGTCTCATGCCCTCCCTCCTAGTGTCTGAAGCCCTTTTCTTTTGCTCTCTGAAACTCACAGGTAGCCATGAGGAAGGCCCTCTTCCACTCTGAATGCTCCTTCTATCTTCCTCCATGGTTGTTCCTCTACCACGCCTCCAGCCCTCTCAAGTAGTAGCGATTTTCTCTCCACATTCTCAAACCACAGGGCTTAGAGAATGTAGGGTGGATGTCCTTATTGCTTCTCTTTACCACATCTTGACACTGTCCCTCCTCTCCTCTTCTATAAAAACTGAGTTCTGAATCACACAAAATCAGGCAAGAGCACCCACTACCCCACATTCCAAGAAGACCTGGTTTCCTGGCTCCCAGTCACTCTCCATCACTATTACGGCCACAATTCTAGGTGAATTCAGCATCCACATGGATAAGCCTTCCAGTGCCCCACTTCCCAGGCTCTGGCCTCCCCCTAAGAACACAAACCAGTTCCTAACTAAGGATCTTTCACATTCCTCTCCAAACACCACCACTTAGTCAGCTTCCCACATCTGATACACCAACTCCAGGGACCCTGGTGAGATCTGCAAGCCACTGATCCTACCACTTCTCACTTTTCCTCAGCCTCCTCCTGTCTGGCATCACCTCCTTCACCAGCTTAAATTCCACATTGAGTTGTCACAACCACTCCCTCCCTGAGAGAAACCCCTCTCACTCTCATAGGGACCTGCTCACTTGGTGAAGCCACACACCCTGGTCAACTTCCTCACTCCACTCATTCATACACAAGCCTGGGGAAAGACAGAATTCTGTTGAAGGTTCTCACTCTAAATCCAAGATCTCCAGGGACCCCTTCACGTGTCCTGGGGGACTAACTAAAGCCCTCAAAAGCTTTAAAAGTTGTCTCCCATATTTCTTCTCCCTGAATTCACAGTGGCTTGATAAATCTTTGTGGAAATGAACTGGCATTAAATAATGTCACCAGGTTTCAGAATGAAACAAATTTAACTTTGTGACAGTACATTTCATATGAGATTTGCTTCAAGTTTCTAAGGCAGTGTATCTACTTCTTGGTTTGAAGATGTTCCCAAAGACTCCCGTTAACACAAATTCTCTAAAAGTAAAGGAGGAGATTGGATGGCAGAGGATATTAAAGACTTAGGCTCACTAACTTTCCCTAAAAGTGATTCTTCAGACCATAGGCTCCTAGCCTCTGGCCACTAGCTGCAAACAGATGTTCCCATTCTCTAAGCCCACAGAAAATTAAGATAGATCTAAATAATGACTTACATTTTATTAATTATCAAAAACTCTAAAAAGGTTTCATGGCTATTATTTGTGCCTTTGCTCAAGAGGTCAAATAAATGTCAAAAAATAATTTGGTGACACTAGAGGAAAACATCCATGTCAGAGAAAGAAAAACTGGATGAAAGAATGACTAAACACTCATTTTATCTGCCAAGCTAATAAATGACCTTTTCTCCTAGAAAATGCATTCTTTTTTTTTGTAATGTTAACTATTTAAATTTTAAATTTTTATTTATTTTATTAAAATATAGTTGATTTACAATGTTTCTTCAAGTTCTGTTGTACAGCAAAGTGACCAAATCACACATATTTCCTTGTGCTGTATAGTTGAGCCCCACTACCCATCCATTCCAAATATATAACAGTTTGCATCTAAAAAACCCCCCAAAAATGCCCTTCCATTCCACTCCCTCTCCCTTCCTCCCTGGGAACCAAAGTCTGCTCTCCTTGGCCATGACCTGCTTCCATTTGTTTGTTTTTTTAGATAGATCACCTGTTCCATATTTTAGATTCCATAAATAAGTGATATCATACTATATTTGTCTTTTTTCTTTCTGGCTTACTCCACTTAATATGAGAACTTCTAGTTCCATCCATGTTGCTGCAAATGGCATTAGTTTGTTTTTATGGTTGAGTAATATCCCATTATATACATGTACCACATCTCATTCTTCGCAGAACTAGAACATAATATTTTAAAATCTGAACGGAAACACAAGAGACCTCAAATAGCCAAAGCAATATTGAAAAAGAAAAATGAGCAGAGGAAACGAATCTGACTAGGAACCACAAGATTACGGGTTCAATCCCTGGCCTCGCTCAGTAGGTTAAGGATCTGACGTTGCCATGAGCTGCTGTAGGTCACAGACGTGGCTCAGATCCGGCATTGCTGTGCCTGTGGCTCAGGCTGGTAGCTATAGCTCCAAATAGACCCCTAGCCTGGGAACCTCCATAAGCCACGGGTGTGGCCCTAAAAAAAAAAAAAGAAAGAAAGAAAAAGAAAAATGAAAATGGAGGAGTCAAGCTTCCTGACTTTAGACAATACTACAAAGCTACAATCATGAAAACAATATGGCACTGACACAAAAACAGAAATATAGATCAATGGAACAGAACAGAAAGCTCAGAAATAAACCCAAGTACCTATGGTCAACTAATCTATGACAAAGGAGGAGAGATCATTCAGCAGAAGATAAGATAGTCTCTTCAATGAATGGGGCTAGGAAAACTGGACAGTTACATGTAAAAGAATGAAATTAGAACACTCTCTAACACCATCCACAAAAATAAACTCAAAACAGATCAAAGACCTGAATATAAGGCCAGACACTATAAAACTCCTAGAGGAGAAGATAGGCAGAACGCTCTTTGACATAAATCACAGCAACATCATATTTGATCTACCTCCTAGAATAATGACAATAAAGACACATATAAACCAATGGGACCTAATTAAACACAAAAGTTTTTGCACAGCAAAGGAAACCATTTAAAAAAAAAAAAGGCAATCCACAGAATAGGAGAAAATCTTTGCAAACAATGCAACAAAGGCCTAATCTCCAAAATATACAAATAACTCATGTAACTCAACAACAATAAAACAAACAACCCCAACTGAAAAATGGGCAGAAGACCTAAATAGACATTTCTCCAAAGAAGACATATGGATATTCAACAGGCATAAAAAATACTCAACATCACTGATTATTAGAGAAATGCAAATCAAAACTACAATGAGGTACCACCTCACACCAATCAGAATGGCCATCATTAACAAGTCAACAAATAACAAATGCTAGAGAGGGTGTGGAGAAAAAGGTAAATTCCTTCAATGTCGGTGGGAACGTAAATTTGTACAACCACTATGGAAAGTAGTACCACAGTACCTTAGAAAACTAAATATAGAACTACCATAAGATCCAGCAATCCCACTCCTGGGCATATTCAGACAAAACGTTTATTGAAAAAGATTCATGCACCCCTATGTTCATCGCAGCACTATTTACAATAGCCAAGACATGGAAACATCCTAAATGTTCATCCACAGAGAAAATGAATTCTGACTTTCTAGCACTGCCATGGAGAAGATGCAGGGTCCAAGTTACCAGATTTAAAGTGCAAGTGTTTAGGATACCTAATGAACTGCCAATGAAAGAAAATGCTAGCTCCTTTTTGTTGTTGTTCTTGTTCTTGTTCTTGTTCTTGTTGCTTTTTAGGGCCTCACGGCAGCATACAGAGGTTTCCAGGCTAGGGGTCCAATCGGAGATACAGTTGTTGGCCTATGCCACAGCCACAGCAATGCAGGATCTGAGCCATGTCTGTGACCCACACCACAGATTGCAGCAACGCCAGATCCTTAACCCCACTAAGCGAGGCCAGGGATTGAACCCACAACCTCATGGTTCCTAGTTGGATTCGTTTCCACTGTGCTAGGACAGGAACTCCCAATGCTAGTTCCCTTTAAAGATACACACCAAAACTGTTAGCAACACTCAATTAAATGATTCTAGAGCTGGAAAAGTAAAGCACTCGTTGATTTTCCTTTCACATTTGGGTTGACACTCAAGGTAAAATAATAAATTTGAATACACATGCCATTGTAATAGCTCCCCTAGGCAGACACATACATTCAGCCACAGAACTGCAAACCTACCTGATAACATACTACTTTGGAATTATTCTAGACTTTAAGCTCCTAGGTAGCACTCAGTGTCATGGTATATAGACAGTTGAAATTAGCAGATGTTCTATAAAAACTGTGTCCAGTACTTTCCACCCACTTATTGCATTACCTTGCTTATATGGTGCTACAAACACTTGATCAGTGGGCCACACAGATTTGATTAGATTTGATTCGATTCGATTTTTGCTTTTTAGGGCCACATTGAGGCATATGGAAGTTTCGAGGCTAGGGGTTGAATCAGAGCTACAGCTGCTGGCCTACACCACAGCCACAGCAATGCAGGATCGGAGCCAAGTCTGCAACTTACAACCACAGCACAAGGCAACGGCGGATCCTTAACCCACTGACCAAGACCAGGGATCAAAACCGCATCCTAATGGATACTTGTGGGATTCATTACAGCTGAGCCATGACAGGAACTCCCAAGATTTTAAAAATTGTTATGAATTTTAATGAGGTGCACTCATTGTACAAGCATTTAAATTATACACCAAAATGCCAAAACAAAAGTAAAAATCACTTGGAAAAAACCCTGCTAAAATGTTATTGAATACTCCTTGTGTTCACATACACACACATTTATTAACAACTTTTTATAAATGGATTCATATTATTTAAATTTTTCTGTGATCAAATTTATTTTAACAATTTAATTAATTTGCCATAGATTAAAACAATCTCTTTGGACTTCCTCTGTGGCTCACATCATAACTACTTGGCATTGTCTCTGCAGTGGCTCTGGTCGATCCCTGGCCAGGGAACTTCTTAAGGGTAAGCATTTAGTAAACATTGTTCTCTAGGACTGCGGGAGGAGGTTCCTAGGCTAGGGCTGAATCAGACGCTTAACCCACTGAGTGAGGGCGGGGATCGAACCCAAGCCCTCATGGCTGCTAGTCATAGTCGTTAACTACTGAGCCATCATAGGAACTCCTGGCCCGGGAACTTCTATGCAGCATGAGTGTGGCCAATAATAAAACCATAAAAAAAAATACCACAATCTTTTTTAATTGAAATATAATTTACATGCTATACTATGCTAGTTATGTTAAAAACATAGTGATTTGTTATTTTTATACATTACAAAATGATCTCCACATAAGACTAGTTACCCTCTGTCACCAAAGTTATGACAATTTTATTGACTATATTCCCCATGCTGTACATTTCATCCCTCTGATTCATTTTATAACTGGAAGTTTGTACCTCTTAATCTCCCTCACCAATTTCACTCAAATCCCCACCTCCTCCTATCTGGCAACCAGACTGTTTATTCTTTGTATCTGTTTCTGTCGTTTGCTCATTTGTTTTTCCAGATTCCACATGTAAGTGAAATCACATAGTACTTGTCTTTCTCTGACTTATTTTACTTGGTATAATACCCACTAGGTCCATCCATCTTATCACAAAGGACAAGATTTTATTTGTATGGTGAATATTCCATTCTGTATGTATACAGTGTGTATATGTGGTACACATATAATCTTTATTCATCAATTGATGGGCACTTCAGTTGCTTCCATATCTTGGCTACTGTAAATAATGCTATGAATATTTGGGTGCATGTATCTTTTTGTATTACTGTTTTCACTTTCTTCAAATATACACCCAGGAGTGGAATTGCTGGATCTTATGATAACATCTTATTTTTTGTTTTTTTTTTTGTTGTTGTGTCTTTTTAGGGCCGTATCCATGGCATATAGAGGTTCCCAGGCTAGGGGTCAAATCATAGCTACAGTTGCCAGCCTACGTCACCAGCACCGCTACAGCAATGCAGGGTCCAAGCCATGTCTACAACCTATACCACAGCTCATGGCAATACTGGATCCTTAACCCACTGAGTGAGACCAGGCATTGAACCTGTGTCTTCATGGACACTTGTCAGATTTATTCCCACTGAGCCATGATGGGAACTCCAATTTTTAGTTTTTTTAAGAACCTCCCTATTATTTTCTATAGAGACTGCATCAATTTACATTCCCATCAACAGTGCACAAGGGTTCCCTTTTCTCCCCATCCTAGCCAATACTTGTTATTTGTTGTCTTTTTGATGATAGCTGTTCTGACAGGTCTGAAGTTTTATGGCTTTGATTTGCATTTTCCTGTTGATTACTGGTATTGAAAATCTTTTCATGTGTATGTCTTTTCTGGAAAAATGTCCATTCAGGTCTCTGTCCATTTTTTTAATAAGACTGTCTTTTGATGTTGAGTTGTATAGAGTTCTCTGTATATTTTGGATATTAACTCCTTTATTGCATATATCACTTGCAAACATCTTCTCCCATTCAATAGGCTGCCTTTTCATTTTGTTGATATTTTTCTTCACTGAGCAAAAGTTTTTTTTTTTAACTTGATATAGTCCCATTTGTTTATTGTTGCTTTTGTCTCCCTTGCCTGAAGAGATCGATCCAAAAAAAAATCACTAAGACCAGTTTCAAAGAGTGTACTGTCTATGTTTTCTTCTAAGAGTTTTGTGGTTTCAGGGCTTATATTTAAGTCTTTAATCAATTGTGAGCTTACATTTGTACATGGTATGAGAAAAAAGTCCAGTTTGATCCTTTTGCATATAGCTGTCCAATTTTCCAAACACTGTTTTGAGAAGAGGCTGTCTTTTCCTCATTGTGTATCCTTGCCTCCTTTGTCATAGATTAAGTGACCATACAAGTGTGGATTCATTTCTGGGCTCTCTGTTCAGAACTGTATCATTTTTAATGACTACATAGTATTCCACGATAGATGTGTACCATTTTTAGTGACAAGTTTCCTACTAATGGATACTTAGGTTATTTCTAGTTTTTTCTTATCAAACACAAACCTGCAATGGGTATCTCTGTGCATGCACCTTTCAACAGCTGCACAACTGCCTTCTCTAGGCAAATTCTAGAAGTTGAATTGCTTGACCAAAGTGTATGTACATCTGGAGTTCCCATCATGGCTCAGTGGTTAACGAATCCGACTAGGAACCCTAACGTTGCGGGTTCGATCCCTGGCCTTGCTCAGTGGGTTAAGGATCCGGCGTTGCCGTGAGCTATGGTGTAGGTCACAGATGCGGCTTGGATCCTGCGCTGCTGTGGCTGTGGCGAAGGCCGGCGGCTACAGCTCCTGTTAGACCCCTAGCCTGGGAACCTCCATATGCCGCGGGTACGGCCCTAGGTAAAGCAAAAAGACAAAAAAAAAAGTGTATGTACATCTAACATAGTTATGTATACTGCTATACCTCCTCGTGAAAGGTTATAACATAGACCCAACCATAGTCCTCCACAGGTCTTCACTCTCACCAACACCATGATGTTCAACTCCATAACCACTGCCAATGTGTTTCTACTTGCATGGCAGAGATATTAAAAATAAGTACGCTCAATATTCTCAGTTAGTCACATCTTGAATCTTGTTTATGGTGATTTTTAACATATTATGCTATAAAAGAGAAATTTTTAACAATTTCTGATTTTCATGACACATCTGGAAATATTCTATCACTCTAAACTTTTTAAAATCAGTATTTTCTGTTAGTGCCATTATTAACCTTTCTGGGATGATAACCCTGTTTGAGAATCTGATGAAACCAGAACTACCCAAGTAAAAATGCCCTTAAAAGTAAACATTTTGCAGACAGTTTCACACAGTTCAAGATTTCGTTAACCAGACATGTGATCTTGCACAAAACATATTCTGTTTTTCTCTGCAAACTAATATAGAATGATAAAACATTTCTCTCAAAGAACTACCCATGAAGGCATAATACAGAAATACCCACTATATCTACAGGCTAAGCAGGCTCCCTTTTAACAGCTTCCTTCTGCAGGACTCCAGTCCCATTACCTCAATCTTCTCCCCATGCAAATTTTATTCACAAAAAAATTGTGAGTAAATCTGCAGGGTTCTCTTTAGCTTTTGCCAGTTGGCACTGCTGGTCAAGCCCACACAGGTAAACAAGTTTTGAAGAGTTAGGAAAACGTGGCAAAAATATCCCTTTCCAGTTTCTACCCATCTCATCTCAGAGAGCTCCTGAAGTTTATTCTGAAAGTTTAGAATTGTTATTAAATTTCTTACCACTCTCAATTTCTACAATTCCTGAGTCTTTCATTTTTACCACTCTGTAGGATAAAATTTAAAAGCCCCTATTGAATTGGGGGAAATTAAACTATCACCAGGCTGAGAGAAGGAAATAGAAAGGGAGCCAATAACTACTCCAGCAGGAGGGAAGGTACTAACTAAAACATTGTATATTGATGCACAGGTGCCAAGGAAGGAAAAAATATATAAGGTTTTCTCATTATCAAAATGTAAACTATTCATGTAACAGCTAATGAAATTCAGATCAAAGTACTTTTACAATGAGAGCTTTCACAGCATTCTCATGAAATTCAGAGAAATGAACCCAGGCCAAGCTCTGCTAGGCAGGAGCTAGTGACTGGCCTTGGGCAAGTCACTTCCTTTCTCGGCTTGATAATCTTCAGTTTAAACATTACATCCTCACAGAAGCCTCCTTGGACCCTAAGGCAACTCCCCGTTCTGCAGTTCTCAGTACTTACAGCTTTCAGTCTTAATTACTTACTCACTGTCAGTCCTCTCCATTTGATGGTAAGCTCCATGGTAACCTTAGATTCCCTGCCCCTCACACAGTGCCTGGCACAAACAGAGGGAAGGAGGGAGGGATGAAGGAAGAATTACGTTTATCAATGAACTGATCAAAAAACGAGGTGGACCAGATGACCTCTAAGGTGTGCTTAGATGCTAATGTATTAAAGTGATTTCCTGTTGAATTCTATAAATGTTTGGGTTTAATTAGGCTAAAACATTTATGGATCACTTAATTTGAATAGTCTTATGCTTGGTCTACTGGGAGAAAAAGGGTAGCCAAGGATACACAAGAATTAGGTCTTGATCCTGTTCTTCAAAGAAATGGGTCTGGCTAGGGGGAGAAAAATTGCATTAAACAACTACGACAAAGGAATAGGACAACTTTAATGAAAAAAAAAAGTAACAGAATAAGTGATATGATTAAAAGGAGCTGGGAATACTCTAAATTATGAAAGTACACTACAGAGGTGAGTGGACTCTGTAACCACACAGTCAGTTTGAGAGAGCTCTGATGGAAAAGAAATCAGTCCCCGTCCACCTCCTGGTAGTTAAGGAAGCCCCTTAAGTCAAAAGTGGGGCTCATGTTCCTGAGGCTGCAGGCTCTTTGCAAGGTTACAAGAGAGGGAAAGATAAGACTCAGTTCAACAAATGAAGTTGGATACAACCAGGTCAATCCTATTGCAGACAGCTTTGAGGCATTTGGCCAGCTTTGGCAGAATTTGTATCCTCCCAGAAAAATAAACGCTACTCCAGGGAAAACCAAGCAAGTGGTCACTGAATAAAGTAAGTGAAGGTAAGGAAATTGGTAAGATCTGCCACAAAGAGAAACTAGTAACACAATGAAGCCCCATATTCTGAGCTCCTGCAATGTCCCTCCTATCATGTAGGCCATGACAAGAATGCAAGAGAAGTTCATGGCAGGATCCAGGCCTTTGGAGACCTCGTTGTCTACCTGTGGAGAAAGATGTGTAACTGAGGAGAGAAATTTCAATAAGTAACAAAGCCTACTAGTCCCAAAATGTGGCCTCAATCTTTACGACCCAAAGAAGTAAAGCCGGGTAAGCAGGGAGGCCTGGAGCTCTGACCTTGGCCCCTCGTGGTTTCTTCTTATGGGGCTCTCACCCCTCAGGAGCATCTCTCTCCCATCTTCTCCACCCTGGGGGGAGGGCTGGTGGGCCCAAGAGTAGCCACAACATTCAGTGGCTTGCCCAGCACCCAAACAAAAGACAAGAAGGGAACCCCAGACAGACAGGATGTGGCAGAGAGCCCAAAACTGAGAGCAGTCATCCTGAGGGTGGAACAGAGTGTGCCATGAAGATGTGAGTTCTTTTTCCCTCCTCAGAAACAAAGGCTCAGAGTAGCTATCCATCCTTCTGAGGCAGGGTTCAGTCCTATCTTCTCCTCTTCCTAAATTCTGAGGGGACATGGGAGAGTTTCCAGGAGGAGAAAAGTTCTAATTAGCCCCCAGAGCAGGAAACTGAGACATTTATTTAAAACTGAAGATGGAGTAGGATACCCATCCTACCACAAGTTACAAGATTGCCACATATCTGAGTTGTTGTACCTCTCCTTCCAGGTGACTTCCTCATCCTAATGCCCATAATAAAAAGTAAAAAAAAAAAAAAAAAAAAAAACCTCAAAATCAACAGGTTTTAGAAGTCCAACTTGATCAGAAGATGTATATTTTTTAAGTTATTCCAACTCTGAATAACTCTGAGGAAGGACACATGGCTGAGGCCCTAGTGTTTCTCCTTCAGAAGGATTAACAAGCAACTTCATGCAACCTAGTCTTCGGGTCTCTCCCTTTCCATTCTCCCTTTTTTCCACCCTAAAACACATTCACACACAGGCACTCCCGCCATCAGTGCTCATGGAGAGAAGTGGTTGGGAGGCTCCTGTTGCCTGCCTATAAAAGCTCTCCCTTCCAAGAAGTTACACTAGATAATCTTTCTGACTATGAGCCCAAAACCCTAAACAAACAATAAAAAAAAAAAACCCTATATTTTAACTCTTCACCTGGATCTGGAAAGAACAAGTGAGTTGTCCCTCAGTATCTGCTGGGAATTGGACCCAGCCCCTCCTGCCCACTAGATAGCAAAATCTGAGGATGCTGATGTCCGCCACATAAAATGGCATAGTGTTTGCATATAACCTACTCACATCCTCTCTATATTCTATCAGAGATTACTTATTCTATTTAACACAATGTAAATGCTATGTAAATTACTGTAAATGCTAAGTAAATAGTTGCCAGTGTGCAGCAAATTCAAGTTTTTGCTTTTTGGAACTTCCTGGATTTTTTTCCTCAAATATTTTTGATCTGCAGTTTGTTAATCTGTGGATGCAGAACACATAGATATGAAGGGCTAACTGTATATTGCAATGGATCCTTTCATATCAAAAGTGTTCTCATGGCTTTTTATGCATTTCCCTCAAAAGCATAAGATAAAAAGAGACAAAGCCACCAGTCAATTGGTAAGGGTTTAATGAGCTACTACTCATATCATCAAAAAATGCAAAAGAACCCATGCAGTTGTACTTCCACCTCTCATCAATAAACTCAGGCCAAAAAAGACAAAATGAATTCAATGAGACATATATATAGATAGATAGATAGATAGATAGATATTTATATATACATGTGTGTATGTGTGTGTGTGTGTATATACATATATGAAATTACAGCTCATGCTAACTAAAAAAAAAAAGAATCAAATCAAAAAAGCAATAAAATCATTTCAGTTATTCTTATCTTGGATAGAAAAAAATTTTAAGCCTTATTTTGTCCATGAGACAATCAAGGAAATGGAGAAAAAAGAGGAAGAAAGAGTGAGAAGGGCTGTAAGGAGTTAGGTTTTTAAGAAAATACAATTTATAAACCTAACATATGGCTTAAATCATTTGAGCAAGAGGTAGAAGACCATAATTTGAAAAGAATGAACAAAAGAAACACTGATATGCAAATGTGAAAAACAAGAAAAGAAACACTGATATGCTTTCAGCTCCACAATCAGAGGGGCAGCACTGCCAGGAGAGCATCACCATTGTCTGAGAACACTGGCAGGTTTACTCATGCTAAACCTGTTATAATTGAGAATCAATATGGGGCAGAATCTGCTTAAATGAGCTTCAAGGGTTTGTACAAGCAATCCTGTTAACGTCATGTTGCATTTCATTAAATGATGTTTGGAATAAAAAGCTCATTGGTTGGGTCTTGGAAAACTTTGTTTTAAAGAGGTATACCTCATAATGACCGCTATAATCGTAGCATTTGATCCTCATGATAAATCTCCCCATACACGAAAGGAAACAAATGTGAAGATAATGAATACATCTCATACATTACATATATACATATATATATACATATACATATATACACACACATGTATATACATATACACACATACATATATGTGTGTGTATATATATACACACACACATATATGTACACACATATACATATATACTCATATATACAGCTCAGGGATGTATAGAGTAGCCTTGAAATTACCTTCAATTTCTGATGTGGGAAGACAGACTAGGACATTATGAGGGTTCAGGAACGTAATTTTCACCAGCACAAGGAAAGGGAGGAGAATGTATCTTTTTTTCCCAAAGTACCAAGTTCATGCAATCATTATTTATTTATTTTAATTGAGTTACAGTTGGTTTACAATGTCTTAAGTATACAACAAAGTGATTTAGTTACACATATATATTTATTTTTCACATTCTTTTCCATTATAGGTTATTACAAGATATTGAATACAGTTCCCTGTGCCATAAGGACTTTATTTTGTAATAGTCATATTTATGTGTTAATCCCAAATTCCTATTTTATCCCTCCCCCCTCTTTTCCACTTGATTTGTTTTCTGTATCTGCGAGTTTATTTCTATTTTGTAAATACGTTCATTGTATTATTTTTTAGATTCAACATGTAAATGATCTCATATATTTGTCTTTCTCTGACTTACCCCACTTAGTATGATAATCTCTCAGACCATTCATGGTGATGTAAATGGCATTATTTCATTTTTTATGGCTGAGTAATATTCACCATATATATGTACCATATCATCTTTATCCATTCACCTATTCATGGACATTTAAGTTGTCTCTACGTCTTGTCTACTGTAAACACCGCAACTGTGAACACCGGAGTACATGTATCTTTTCAAATTAGTTTTTGTCTTTTCCAAATATATGCCCACGAGTGGGACTGCTAGATCATATGGCAACTGAGGTTTTTAAGGAACTCCATACTTTTTTCCACAGTGGCTGCACTAATTTACATTCATAGTAGTGTGGGAGGGTTCTCTTTTCTCCACATCCTAGGAAAGCGTATCTTTAGGTGCTTAGTGATAGGGTTGAGGGACTGGGGTCTTATCTAAGAAAGACGTGGTTAGAAGATGTACGTGGCAACGGCAGGCAGAGGATGGCTAATCAAGAAATGTGATGCAAATCAGCTGGGTAATTCTGATGTTCAGTAACTTCATCAGCAAGTACATATGATGTGCCTTCATGCAGAGTTCTTGCTGGGTAGGCAGAAGTGAGGACACGGATGAGAGAGCACTCTAGGTATCACAGTCACAAGCATCCTATAAGGGAAATATCATGAATCCCATCCCATAAGCAAGAAAACTGACGCTGAAAGAAATTAAGTATTACGTGCAAAGCTACCTTTCTAAAATCTCAAAAAAGATTTGTAGATCTGGCTAGTAGGCCAAAGGTTTGTCAGAAATGGGACCAAAGACCAGTCTGAGTAAAAAGCAATTTGTTCATAGAAAGAGTATAAAGTCAGAAAGTAAGCTGGAGTCAGACTGTGGACCGCCTTTATGACTGCTTAAGAAGCACACTGCCCTGCAGGCTGCCGGGAAGCACAGAACTTTGGAAACCCAGATAGATATAATATAGCAGGCAAAGAGACTAAAGGATCTAAACCAGGTAACACGGTTATTGGGAATAGGGAAAAGATGGAATAGGCATTTAGAGAAACACCAGAAAGAATAAGAAATTACAGCCCAGTGCTATACTAAAATGGGATTTGGGGCTCTTAAAGTAAAACAAACAAACATTTTCTAAGTTGGGTGTCTCTAATAATGCTCTATGTTTAATGTTTGGCAAATATTTTACTAATGCCAACAATTAAGAATTCAGAAGTGATCTAATAAGTTTTCTTTCCAATAGTAAAGGGACAGCTTTCGAGAGCTAAGAGAAGCATACACCTGTCTGCTTCGTCCTAGTTCAGGAAGCTCCTTTAAGAAGGGTGTGCTGATAAGGAATGGATCACATCTGAGGATATTACTACAGCCACAGCTTTGCTTCCTGCAAAGGCAAAGGCCAAGATCCAATGATGGGCACAGGAGGGGCTGAGTTGGATCTACACCCCTCCCTGTGCCTCATGGGAAGGACAGGGCAGTTCACCAAAGCTGGAGGCTTCAGCCCTCCTCTCCAATATCCTTGTCCACTGTCCTTGCCTCCCAAGCACATTTATCTCCAACAAACTCATGGGGAGTGGCCTATAGCAGGACAAAATTCCAGGATTCAGGATCTGGGGCTCCCAGCCATCTTTCAGAATCTCTTTACACCATGGAGAGAGCAGATGTCTCTACTGTTGCTACAGAATCTTCATGCTGGGACTGCAAATTAATTCCTGGTTCTATAAGAACAAACATAATTTTGTTTTATTTTTGTAAAAAATAAATTACATATGCACAAATTTTGGTTACTTTATCTTTAGTTTATACTGTAAGATTAGCACTTCTTTAAAATTAAAATTGATTTAATCTGGCAGTGTACGATAAAAATTTTCCTGTTCAGAAGAAACACGAATGTATATGTTAAAACTAATTGGATACAATTCTCTATTTTTTCCTTCTCATTAAAAAAATTCAATAGAGGGGATAGGGATCTTCACAGAGTAAGAAGAGAAACAAGCTAAAGATTCAACTTCTGCTCTTTTCACCTTGGTAGCCAGCAGCTGGGTGAGAAAGCTAATCCCCATTACCCTTTAATATCACACTGCATTCCTTCCTCCGCCAGCAGTTGCAGAAGTCCTGCAGAACTCTTCTTCTGCCTCTTTCAACAGAAGCTGCATCTCTCTGAGGAAATACCCTGTATGTGGCACCACTGCGCTCCAGCTACTTGAGAAGTGTGAGAGCCTTATTAAATGAATTCCATGAACCAAGGGGTTGTTTGTGCTACCACAGAGCATGCCCCACACAGCTGTGCAGGTCTGTGGAGCTGGGACCATCATTCTTACCCTGTCACAGAATCACAAATAAGAACAGAGCCTCCTGCAATATAAGAAAATACTCCCTTGTAAAGTCATGTTCAATCATTGGTTCAAATGAAACTCTCTCTCCAAGATCAGGGGTAAATGAACAAAACACACTACAACACAAAACATTTTAAAGTCTGCTTTGTAAGGCAGTAATCCCCCAAATGACAACATCTATAAGGAATTTATTTTTGGAGTAATAAGCCAAGTTATTTTCCTTTGTCAGAACTGGAATCTTACAAACCCAGCTGTTGAACAACACTTGTCAGAGATGTCAAAACGTCTTTCAACATTTAGACAGGCACCTAGCCATTATTCCTGTGGGATACACAGGTGGCTAAAAGAATCACATTTGACAAATGCAAAAAATAAGATATCCATATGGAAAATACAACTTCTCGTTTCCCAGTCTTCTAGCCCAGAAATTTCCCTACAATTTTGCACTGGGATACAGTCAGGCTTCTAAAAAAAATGGATTCAGTCAGGCTTTTTCACAATTGCTACCAAGGCTTTGCAAGTAATCTTGCAATTCTTTATTATACATATACATATAACCTAAAACACTCTTTATATTGATTCTGGGAGTTAAGAATTCAGGGACTTTATACCAGAGAGTTCTCATGTTCTGTCAGTCGACCCCATCATCGCTCTCTTCCAGAGAAACCACAGTACTTACTAAGGCAAGAAGAGCTAGTCCACAGCTGTGTAGAGCAAGAGAGGGTATCAGTACACCCAAGATTGCCTGGTAGAAGAGCTTTGGCCAGAGGGATGATAGTTACTATAGAATTACCATACTCCTTTCCTCATGGTCCACATAAAGTTCATCAGGAGGACATGAGGAGAGAAGTCAAATGGAAACGTTAAGCCACATTAACTGTTAAATGCTTAGTGCAGACACATCCTGGAGTTGCAACAGACTGGGGGACAATCTTCCCGTCCTGAGTCAGGTCCAGTCTCCATGCAGTCTGACCAGACAACCTCATCCTGAAAAGGCCTCTGCGATTGCTCTCAAGGTGCCACATGTCTGACATTGTTACATTTTCTCACAAATTCTTCCTTAAGCTTTCCATTTCTTAAGGTAATTTCAATGAGTTTCTGTTCTTTGATCAAAGACATTTATAGAGGCCATAGAGTAGTACACGTGAAAGTGTTCTTTTCTCTTTACTATGAAACAACCTCAAATCTTCCAATTTGAGAGCCTACACATAACCTCACAAATTTAGGGGCTACTTTGCAATCACAGGGAAAGAAAAGAAATGGCTGGCACAGCCCATCTCCCTTGGATTGTCTTTAAATTGCCCTTGCTGCATTTTTCTTTTCCTCCTGGTCAATCACTGCCACATGTAGACCACCCTTTACTTTCAGTAGCTGTGTAGGTTCAGCCACAGTAAGTCAAGAAGTAAAGCTCAACATCCCATGGGAGGGGTAGTAGTCACCTTCTGTGGTACTGACAGATTCTCCCCATGTCCATGTCTTCTAGGTTGATTTCAAGGTTCAGGGACCAGATTCTCCATTGGCAAAACCTGATTCTTCTGGCCCTACACAATAAGATTGGCTCCCAAAACAGTTCCTGCCATGGGAAAAGGTCAGGTCATACCAGAAGTCAATGAGCCAGCCCCTCGGAGGCAACTGCACCTTTCACGACTCTAATTACTTCTCCCTCCTTAAAAGAAAAAAAAAAGGGAAGGAAAGAAAAAGATCCCACTCATCTCTCTAGCAGCCAGGGATTCTGAATCATAGGCAGTATTTAGAAATGCAGGGGCCGTGTTAGTTGACTCAATGACTTGGTTAAAGTAATATGGGCATTTAGTGACTGGGAATGCTAAACATTCTGTAATGGACAGCAAAGTTCCACACAATGATGAATCATTCTATCAGAATGCTAATAGCACCTTCCTTGCGAAACACAGAATCCCCTCTAACACTCTGGGCAGACCAAAGCAGGAACAAGAGGCCAACTGAAGAGCAGAGGGCAGTCAGAGAAACAGCAGTGCACCATCAGAAGTGAAGCACTTGAGGAGTTCCCACCATGGCTCAGAAGTAACAAACCCAACTAGCATTCCTGAGGATGTGGGTCCAATCCCCGGCCTTGCTCAGTGATCGAGGATCCAGTGTTGTTGTGAGCTACAGTGTAGGCCAGCAGCTATAGCTCTGATTCGACCTCTAGCCTGGGAACTTCCATATGCTGCAGATGTGGCCCTGAAAAGACAGAAAAAATTTTTTTTTAAATGAAGCAGTCGAGTGAAGGCTGTTCAAGGACCATCTCAAGCCCTGGCCACCTCCTTCCCCTTGCCTCCAGCAACACACAAACTCACATCAAACAAGCTCCTTGTTCTCATCCCCTCTCCCAGGCAAAGCAGTCTTGGGCTTGGTTAGATTTAAATTACATCTTTTAAAATGTGTGCACTGATTTCCACATCTTTTCATTTATTCTAATTATGACAGTTTCTGAGCAACTAATGTTGGTAACTAGTAATAGACAATATTGATTGGAAATTCTTCAATGTTGCTACAGGGCTTAATTACTAAATTTATACTATAATATATCTGTTGGAAAATTTACTTTAAAGATTAATTCTTTTGGGGATAACTCCTCAGAGCTTAAGCTTGTGAATTAATATCCTTTTATATCCACTTTCTTTTTTCTTTTTTTTTTTTTAGCTATTTTGGGGCCTGGAAGAAGAGGAGGTGAAAACTCTCTCACCACCTCTCCCAGACTCTTAAGCTCCAGGTAGTATCAAAAGAGACACCTGTACAAACACGCTTCGCCACTGAGGGTTAGGACATGGAGAGACCAAATGGAAAGAGACAGCTCAGCAGCCTTGGATTAAAGAGCAAATACTTTAGAGACAGTGCACTCAGTTATGTCAGCAACACAGGCCCATGGCAATTTCTTTAACAGACAGATGCCGCAGCAAGGTAAAAAGTTCAACAAGATCCTCTCACAGACTGAAAAGTGCCCCAGGATGGGGAAGTCCAAAACAGTCCTGTTTTAAATGAGGTGAGGTCTTTTCATGACAAGTACACGCTGGCACTCCAAGGGTGGGTTTCAGACAAACAGGGTCCTGACAAGCTAAAGCAGTACCGTCCAACAGAATTTCCTCTGATGTTGGACATGCTCTGTGTTGGCGACAATATGGTAGCATTGTTGTAAATTTTGTGAGTATGTGTAATAATTACTGGGACCAGAAACACAGCGAGGCTGAACCCAAACCTGCCAGTACGGTTTACACTAATCCCTGCACTTGCCCTGCCTTAGTAAAAAAGTGTGATCGCTTCAGGCCTGGGTCAGGGTGATGGCCTTTTTCACCATTCCAATACAGAGTTCTAGAAGAGTAGCAGAAGAACGTGTCGTATAAAACGTTTCATGTATCATTCAAAGGGCATTCAAAGATGACCTTTTTTCCATAATCCAAAGAAGAGAAGAAGCAGAAATGCAAATGTTCTAGAAAAAAAACAGATTTCTCCGAATACTCTCCGGTCTAAACTAGGATCAGTAGTCATGGGACGATATGTTTCTTTGGAGCAAGGGGGTTACTTCTTTATGTTCTTTGGTCTAATTATACATAAGTCACTTTAACAACAAGAGATCACCCCCACCTCCAGGTCAGAAGCAATCTCCTTGACTTCTAAATAGCCTCTTTTTCCCTCCTGTATTCTCCCCTTTCTTAACTCCACACGCCCCCCCCACCAAAGCCTTCATTCAAGAGTATATGTTGAAACTATAATTGGAAGAGTATATGTTCCAACCAGAATTGGAAGCCTTCAAGTAAAATCAGAATTTAGTACCATTCGGCATTTCTCACACCCTTCCAACTCCCCTCTCCTCAGCCTCTGTCTTCACAAGGACTAGGAGTGATCCTTGAGTCCCGAAAATCTGGGGGTATAGGCATTCTTAGCATTTATAGAGCTCCCAAGTAGTCACACAATACTATGCACTTCCTTAGGCTACTGAGTTACAAAAGCTGTGTCTATTTTACAGGTAGGGAAACTGCAGCAAAATGAGGCTAAATGATTGAAACAGTCCCAGAGAAAGTCAGAGCAAGAGCAAATCACTGTATGCCACCAGCAGTGCTTCTCAAGCAGAGGCAGTTTCCCCCTCCCCTCGCCCCTGCCCCAGGGAACAAACAGTAATATCTGGAGACATTTTGATTATCATGATTCTGGGGCGGCGGGTGCAGTGGTATGGGGAGGGAAGGCGAGTAACTAGCAGGTAGAGGCTGAGGATGTGCTACAATGTGTGAAGAACCCACAACAAAGACTCACCAGGCTCAGCATATCAACGGTGCTGAGGATAAGAACCCCTGATCCTCTGGCATCTCTAGCATTACTTTCTTTTCCTTCTAATCAACAGTTAAAGAATGGGTTCCTCTATAATTTGATCCTTAAATGGTATTTAAACAGAAACATGCCAGTTGAGTCCTATTTATGGCACGCTATACTTTTTAGTTACTTTTAAAATAGAAAATAAATGGAAGCCACAGAGGAAAATGAGGAAAGCTGGCAACATCTAACTCCCTTCCTTTAAGAAAGCTTAGCAAAGATCAAATCCTTTCCTTAGTGATCCCCAGGTGCTGGACTGGGGTCTGCATCTGGCTGTTCCCCTGGACTCTTCATTTGGTGACATGACTTGCAGCTACCTGCCTCTGCTTTGCTTATCTCTAAGCACGTGCATCCCCCCAGAGCAGTAACAATGTATGCTTATGGGAATCTCCAGAGATTTACAGCCCCTAACTGTCTATTTTGTTCAGTAAAATATACTCCTTACTGATCCACGTGAGGCACTGAAGGACATCAGGCTTTCTGGATGGCCTCTGTCTGAGCCTGGGTAAGGGGGCGTTATCTGGCAAGGGCTCCACACTATTGAACTGAAATGCTTCAAACAACCATCTATCCAGTTTTTCAGCTGAGTACTTTTTTTTTAAATAAATTCCTCTCTCCCTCTTTCCTAACCATCCTCAGCTCTGCTTAGATTTTTATTAATTATAATTTTCTCTTCAATGAATCTGGTTTTAGTTTAAACTCTAGAAGCTGGAGAGCTCAGAGAGAAGGGGATGTTCTTTTGGTCCCCAAAATCTTTAGCACAAATTAAAATCTAAAGCCAGCTTTGGAGGAGTTCCCTTTGTGACTTAGCAGTAACGAACTCTATTATCTATGAGGATATGGGTTTAATCACTGACCCTGCTCAGTGGGTTAAGGGTCCAGCCTTGCCGAGAGCTGTGGTGTAGGACACAGACGCAGCTTGGATCTAGCTTTGCTGTGGCTATGGTGTAGGCCTTCAGCTGCAGCTCAGATTCACCCCCAGCCTGGGAACTTCCATACGCCACAGGTATGGCCCTAAATATTTTTTTTAAATAAAAATAAGTAAATAAATAAAGCCAGTTTCCATTAAAATACTCCCAGTGCCCTCCATCATTGCACTAGGGACTGCAAATAGATAAGGGGTGGTAGGGAGGGACAAGTGACTTCCAGTGACACCGGGCAAAACCACACACTCTGCTAGTGCTATTATCTATGAAACTGGAAATCATCAACTCTCTGGCAAGCTGTTTCCCCCCTACACCTGAAAAAAAGGTGATTAATGCAGGAAAAGTTATGCAAAGTGTTCCATGGAGGGGGAGGGTGTTGAGAGAGGGGAAACTCTGCAGTGTATCTCAGGAAGGACCAACGTCCTCCCCCTCAGCCCCCATGTAAATCTTATCTCATACAAACTCACTAAGTGAAATTATTGTGTTGAGATATTTCCACGTACTGATTCCTTCCCATTACCCTGGCCATGGCTTTATCTTTGTCAGTACTGATCTGAATAGTGTCCATGGACTGAATCATTAAAGGCTTTGGGAACGTTCACAGGCAGGGCATCCCATTGTACTGACTCCAAAAGACCATTAAGATAAGAGTAAAACCAGAGCAACAATGGCAGAGGAGGCCTTTAACTTACCCTGGAGTAGAGTGTGTGAGAGCCTTCAAACGCACTTACATCCTCACGACCCATCAGCTCTGCAGCCTTTTACCACTCACTTGTGCATGCTGGACCACAACCAATCGATCGCCAACTACCGAAGATGAAAAATGAATGAACACATTAGGCCAGAAGATCCATAACTTCAAGTCCCATGCCACTGCTCAAGTGGGCTAGGCTCAGTGCTTACTTAACATAGAGACCCAAACACATACAATGGCTTGACCTCAATAAAAGTTTATTTCTGGCTCCTGTACATACTGGACAAGTGAACCAAAAAGGGAGTGGCCCTCCCTGATCAGTGATCTGTGCACCCAAGCTGACAAAGGTCCTTAAAGATAGCTTCCATGCTTGCCCCCAGGGGTCCTCTCCAATCCATCCCATGAGGAATATAAAACAGCATGGTGGACTCACATGGGCACCCTCTTTTTGTTTTCTTCCTAGAAGTAGACCACAATACTTTTCCACTTCCGCTCACATTCTATTGGCTAGAACTCATTTACACAGCCACATCCAAGCCTGTGGGTTCCTGGGTAACTAACAATCACTCTATTATACAAGCCTGACTCCAGGCCAACCAAGAAGACAACATTAGGTTTAGAGTATGGCATTCTGGGTGAGACAGCAGCCCACTAAACTTGACTTAGCTATTTAACAACTCTGAGATCTGGTCTCCTGATTTCCTCATGTGTAAAATACCTGTAGGTCAATGTCAGACTCAAAATAAGACAAAACAGGACTTCTCAGACTTTAATGTGCATGCGCAAGACCTAGACATCTTGATAAAATGCAGATTCCAATTCAGTGAATCCTGGATGAGACCTGAGATTTTGCATTTAAAGTAAGCTCCCAGATGAGAGCAATACTTTAAGCAGAAAAGAGATTTTTAAAAATTAGAAAATATTTTTGTATATCACAAAGTGATTTGAGATATAAAGAATTATCCTGGCATTGACTTTGTCAATGAATTCCCAACAATCTAGCATTTTCAGAATACATTCAGTATAGGTACTAGATAGAATTTCATAGTCACAGAATTTTGGAGCTGGAAAGAATTTAAGTGTTCACTGCTCTCTCTTATTTTCCAGATAAGAAATCAAACCTAGAAGTCAATGATGCCCTCCCACCTAAATCATACAATAACTCAGTGTGTTGGGATTAGAATGCAGAAATTTGCCTGTTTCTTTTGTTATTACATAAATTCAATTGCTAAACTTCTGAAGAAGAAAAAGTAATTTTTCTTCTTCTGTTAAAGTGAGAATAAATACTACTCTGGCCCAAATCTAGAAAGATACCAGAAGGTGGCATTGACCAGCATGGGTCATCATGCTACCAAATGTGGGTGAGGGATCACAGGACAGACACTGAAATTTTGAAGTAGGTGTTCCTAAAAACACACTGCTCTCCACCTCACATGTCCAAAATATGATTTGAGCACATATTAACGAATTTATATCTTCTGGCAATGGCAAGAATTTTTATTTTCAATATGTACACACTGAATCATTCCTATTGGGAAAAATTAGAAGAAGAAAATTGGGGGTTGCAAACAAAAGGGGGAAAGGAAATAATTGAGCAGAAGCAGTGGTTTCTGTGGTCAACCCTGGGAACAAAAAACAAAAAAAAAGAGGAATTTCAAGATTTTTATCCCGATGCTTGAATTATTTTGCATCTCTGAGATCATGATAAGTCTCAGGAACTAATAGCAGAAATTAAAATATAGGGCCTCAGCAGTGAAAGATAGAGTCTTTAAGTCCTAAGTCAGAAAGGCATTGCCTTACCCAGAAATCAAATCAGATTGGGGAAGAAGGGAGCCTCCTGTATGCATGTCTCCAATAAGGCAACATAAATTTGAAAGTGTTCTGGTGAAATTAGAAGGGAGTACTTACTGAGCAAGTAAAGATAAATGGAAATCAATACTTGCATCTCCATTATTAAGATGGGTAAAATGCTATTATTAGCATTTTCATTTAGTGAGCACTTTAATAAAGGTAAAATGTTCTAAGAAATTCTATAGGTTTACTTCTATACTCCCCAACTCTGTTTCACCATAGTGTTTTTAGTGCCTTAAAAATTCTCCCATCCTGGTGATTTCCCAGAACCTATTCTAGACACTAGAATTTTTACCCAATTTTTGTGCCATGGATTCCCTCCACACCCAACCTTTGGCAATCTACTGAAGCATAAGAAGCTCCTTCTCAGAATAATCTGTTAGGAGTTCCCGTCGTGGCTCAGCAGTTAACAAACCCGACTAGCATCCATGAGGATGCAGGTTTGATCCCTGACCTAACTCAGTGGGTTAAGGATCTGGTGGTGCCATGAGCTGTGGTGTAGGTCGCAGACGCAGCTCAGATCTGGCATTGCTGTGGCTGTGCTGGAGGCCAATGGCTAAGTTCCAATTCGACCCCTAGCCTGGGAACTTCCATATGCCACGGTGCAGCCTTAAAAAAAGACAAAAAGGCAAAAAAAAAAAGAATAATCTGTTAAATGCATAGAGAAATATATACAAGATTACAAAGGAAGCCAATTATATGGAAAAACTCTTCTATCCATGTAGCCAAAAAGTCCATGGACAGAATTTACTATCATCTTATTGGAAAATTACTTCTAGGAGGATGAAAGTTTTTTCTTACAGGAAGTTTATGCAGAAGAGTTTAAAAAAAAATAACAAGGAAGCATAGTAAAGAATCCTGCTCAGGAACAGACAGTGAAGAAAAGAATGAGCTGCAAAGAGAAGCCTGACCTTGAATTTCTGCCCAAACCCAACATTATCTGTGCTGTGGCTTTAACACTCTACATTAAAGAATTACTCAGAATTTTCTTGGCTCCAGCCCTGTAGACACAGCATATTCTGTGTAGTGATGGCCAGTAAAGAAACACAGATTGGAGAAGGCAAGACTGACATGAGCCTGAGCTTCAGTCCTAGTTCTCTAACTAGCTGCCACTAACTAGTTCTGTTAGCTTGGTCAAGTCATTTATCTCTGTCTACAAAATGATAAGGTTGAGTTTAGCCATCACTGGGGCTTCTTCCAAATCTCAATTATTAGGATTCTAAAACAATCATTTCTCTGAGAAGCAATATCCATGAGATTTCTTTTTGCACTAGGTTCACAGCATGAAAATAATTTCTAGATGAGAATTTTCAGAGGCCTCAGAAATACCTTATGAGAATCACCTGGCCTTAGAATCTGGGACTTAGAAGGGATTTTCAAAGACATGCATCACGTGTCACTAATCCCAGGGACCAGGTGAGAAAACTGAAGTTAAAAAAGGCACAGAAATTTGAGGTTACATGAGGTAATGCTATTGGACTGTTGTGACTACTGCCTTCTAGCATCAGCAGGATTTTAGGATTCGGCATTGGTAGTAAAACTAGCTCATGAGTCCCCTTGAAGAGAGACAGAAATAAAGCTCAAATAAGCTGAGCCATAGAATTGGGTCGACACAAGGAAGCAGGTGACTCCCAGCAGCAGTGTTCGATGCCTCCAGGAGGGTCAAAGCTCATATGCATTGTAACCTACCTCAGCAGCAACAGCACCACCTCCCTTAAATACCACGGCCACAAAATCCATCTCAAACAACAGTCAATTACAAAACAGACCAAAACAGCTATTTCAAAATAGTGGAAGGGATGAATGAACACTGGATAATAAGGTCAATAAAGCCAAAGTTCAAAGTTTGAGCTGTTAATACAATCTTAAAAGGTCAGCTTTGGCTAAGAAAATCTTTTAAAAAACAGCTAAGAAAATCTTAAAATATTTGTTAGGAATTTTTAAGTTTTTGAAGAAACTCATTCAGAATAACTTGGACCTACCTTATGTGGACAGCTTGAAATACAGTAACTACTTAACAAGCATTATTTTTACTAATACCCTCACCACTAAGCTCAGAGCATATAATTACTGGATACTGACCAGGTTTACAAGTTACAAGTGTATTTCCACAGTCCCATCCAGGTGTTTAGACTAGTTTTATAAACAAAGCAGAAACTATGAAGTTGTTTGGGAAGTTTGACTGAATCGTGATTTCAAACTCATTTTCCATTAATCAACAACATGTATGCCAAGTGCTTTCAAAACCTGTGCTATGATGCTTAATTGTCAGTTTACCCTCAGCTTTCTCCCACACTCAAACAGCAAAGTAACTGTGCCCATTCCTCAACCCCCACAACCATTATTCCTACATTATATAAACACTTTTGGCTTTCATAACTTTTTTGTTTGTTTGTTTTTTGAGATTCTCTTTAGGAACTGATACAAATGATACAGCCTTTCAAAATCTAGGGGCTGGTTTGCCAGCTCCACAGTTCACCTCCTCCAGGAATTCCCAGAGACAGCAGTGCCATCTACTGGTAGGGAGGGCACAATTCATTTTCTAGAATCTCATGGGTACGATATGGCAAGGACCTGATAGAATGGCAGCCTAGATTTGTGTCTTTGTGGGCCTTCCTTTTCTAGAGCACAACACAAACATAACTAACTCTTACAACCTGGGAACTCCGAAGAAACCTCCATTGTGAAGGGCAGGTCCTGTGGAAGCCATATAAAGGCCAGCCAGGCTAGCCAATAGTGAGGCGGCTCTGCCTGGAACTACTTCCCCAGACTCCAAAGGCAGAGCCTCACTGAATCAAACATTTCCCAGCTCTCCTCTTCCTCCAGTGCTTCTGTATCAGATGATCTCATTCATGCCCCCACCTGTGGCAATGTTATCCCACTCTATCTCACAGCAGGCAGCCCAGGGAAGGCGCTCAGACCCCTCACAATGCGAAGGCACTTAGATTTACACAATGTGACACAGATCCTGCTCAAAGGACACTACTGCTTAGGCATGCAGGTCGGACTCTAATCTCTCTGACTCACTCTCCATCCTCCCCATCTCTGACCCAGGGGACAGAAACGACAAAAGGAAATGATTTTGTTGTTGCTTTGAAAGCAACAGTGGTAGGCTTTTATTGAATCAGAGAATAAAACCTTGTTCTGTAGGTCACTGAAGTATGTTGCTTCCCTCAAGATGAACTAAGCCTGCCAATCTTCCTCTATTCCCTCAGGTAACCTAATAAGCGTTTCTCAACCTTTTCAAAATCCCTACCTCCTTTCCCCAGGCTAAGCATAAACACTGCATGCCCTTTGTGTAGTTTATATAACAAAAGTGACATTTTTCTCTCTAAACATAAAAGCATTGTAAGTCAACTATACGCCCAATAGTTTGTTTTTTTATACCTAGGACACCTTCTCCAGCCTCAGAATTCCCTCCTCCACTCACTGCAGACCAACTAAAAAATAAATTACTGACAAATTTTAAAATTATTCTAACTTGCTTATGTTCCAATCTATATTTCACTTTACGAGGGTCATTTGTTATATTACCAACAAGCTTTGTAGCATATTCTTTTACTTTCACTTACCCCAGAAAGTCACCAAAAGCTGATAAGCTACTGATTTGCTAATAAATGTTAATTCTGATTCCCCCTCCCCCAACAAATTTAAGTGTTCCTCTTCAATTTGTTTTAATTGGACAAGTAAGTTGATTTATTAGCAGGTACAGGCATTTCACAGGGATGCAGTTGTCTTACATGTTTGAAAAAAAAAATCACATTGTTTCCTAAAGAAACAAAACTTTGTATGAGGAACCTAAGAGTAAAAAAAAAAAAAGTCCTTTGAAACGTATCAGGATGTCTCCAAGGAATCAGGCAGAGAGATTCCTGCCCATCTCCTACCAGAATAGGTTCTAAATGAGTTACACTGAAACTCCAGAATACAGTAAAAATCTCCCTAAGGACAGCTGAACATTTCTTACCCAGCAGACTACCAGCTATATCCAACAAATTACTGAAGGGAACTCTTGTATTTCCTCAGAAGATGTATGGTATGCCCTGGCTACTGTAGGTCTGGGGAAATGGAGAAGGGGAGAGGCAGGGATGCCTCCCTTTTTAAAGTATGACTTAAAGAAGACATTCATTCCTCCACCAAGCACACAAGGCAGCTTTCGGCATCCAAATGGTCTATTTAAACACGCACTTTTCAAAGAATTAAAGAGATCTAAACGGGTGTAATTTAGACCCTGCTTCCCTTTCTCCCTCCAGTCCATGCGCATGCTGAAAATAAGTCATCACTTTCTTCAGCAATGCAAAACCTCAGTTTACAGAGATAAGCAGTTTACAGAGATAAACTGCACCCCCCCACACACACACAAACACAAAACGTTTTCTTGAAGGAGAAGCTCAGTGTGACGGTGTAGTCTGCAGTTCACTGCAGGCATCCTTGTCTTCACAATTACCAGTCATCAGTTTCGCTGTAATTTCTCATTGTAGCCTCTCATTTAGACCTGCTCCACTAGTGCTTAACTGCTTTAAAAAAAAAAAAAAAATTCCCCTCCGTCTCTCAACGAATCTCTGGATTCCTTTGGCAGCCTAAAGGCGTTCAATTTCGGTGCAACTAGGGTAAGAGCTCGGTGCAGGTCCGGAGAAGCGGTCAACGGGCGCACCTGGGCTCGGCCCGCCGGTCCCGCCCCCACCCCCGCCCGCACAGCTGCGCCAGCAATTCGGCTTCGCCCGCCGCGGGCTTAGTTCGAGTCCCTCGGCTTGACCAAAGTGATACTATATTTTTCTCTTCGTTCTCACATGTGACAGTTCCCATTTCAGGAAAGCCACCTTCTCGCCCACCCCAGTCCTGGTCTGGCGCCCGAGGCGCCCCCGCCCCACCAACCCTTCACCTGGGGAGGGGGCCGATACCAGCATCCCTCCCGGCGGGAAACAAAGGCGGAGGCGAGGCTGCCAGGTGGGCAACTCCCCTCGGGCAGAACGGTTGCGGCGGTGAGGAGGATGGGGAGATGCATTAGCCGGCAGAAAAAGGGAAACCGAGGCACCGAGGGGGATGTCTGAGCCTCACTCTGCATCCTCTCCGAAGCGAGGCTCTCGGGGCTGGCAGACCCAAGGCCTCTCCCACCCCGCTCGCCTGCTCCCGGCAGCGGAGGGACAGGGGAGCAATGCACGGCAGCTCTTACCTCAAGAGGAGCGCTCCGGCTCCCTCCGACGGCTCGGGAGAAAGCCCAGCCGCTCGCGCACGCGCACTCGCGTTCTCGCGCCTTCGCGCCCCCGCGCGCCCCTCCGACCGGGCTCTGGCCCGCCCCGGCCCTGTCCGTCAGCGTCCGCGAGAACCAATCCAGTCGCACGGGAGGACCAGCGCCGGTCACGTGGTACGGCCAGCCAATCACCAAATTGCCCTCAGCAGCAGCCGCACCGATGTCTCTGGGGGATCGGTTGCTACCGAGTGGAGCGGGTGCGAGATGTGCACAAAGGTCTGAGTCTCGGTTTGGGGGTGGGGGGCGATTGGCGCTCGTAGGTAAATTACTAGGTCAGTTGACGTGTCAAATTCTAAATATAAATAGAATGACTTGGACATCTAGTTAAAAACGGGATTCTGATCCAGTAAGTCTGGGATGGGGATCCGAGGTTTTGCCTTTCTAACAAGCCCTAGGCGGTGATGATGATGCTCATGGTCTAAGGACCACGCTTTGGGTAGCAAAATTTTAAGGGCATCTGTAAGAAAATGAAGGTTATAATCCCTGCTCCATTTTATCTGAAAGTTTCAAGACCTTTCTCTTCCTCAAGTGATGGAAAGCATCTCAGTGACTGACTAAGCATGGGGTGCCTCGGTGATACTCGTAGTTTGGGCATAGGCTGAGGAAGGGTATGTTTAATTTCAACATCACCCACCCTTAGTCTATGGGACAGCAACCTGTGCCAATTTGGTGGACTCATTGAGAACACTAGGTCATCCTAAAATATTGGGCATGTGTGTCACTGTGCTGTACTCTTGGCCAGAGAAGTAACAAAAGTAGTTTTTTCTTTCTGGGAACTTAGAGTCTGTCACGGGCAAACTCAGGAAGAAGCACATAGGAATAACACATAGGGAGCTAATTGTTGCAGCATCTTGGACAATTCAGGTCAGAACTGTCCAAAATAAGCCAGCGAGAGAGCTTTAAAATTGTCCAGATATCCTTTTGTCGGCAGCTCCAGAGTCTGGAGTCAGGAAGCCTAATACCTGTGTCATTTCTCAAACTTGACCTAAATTTAAGTATTTTCAGACTGGCTGCCAGAATATTTGTTATTCATCATAATCAAGCTCTTATTACCCAGTAGGGTACCAAAGTGATTCAAAGGTCTAAGTGCTAAATTCTCCAAAACCTTCTTCCTACTTCAGACCAGGTGGTGTGACACTGCTTCAAGCAGTTTTCTCTCACTGTTCATCAAAGTGATCAAACTGCAACTTGGAGAAAACTTAACCCTTGTCAGTGTGTCTTCAACCTCTGGCTTAGCCCCAGAAGTGAAGCCCACATAGCAATCTCAGACATTGTTCACCAGTGTCTCTATCAGAGAGAGCATGGCACAAAACTCAGAGTTGCAGGGAACACATTCAATCTAGCACAACAATGGTTCTGACTGCAGCAGGAGGAAAGAAATGTCTAACCAAGAAAAACATGTTTGAACGTCTCAGAGAAAGTTTATTTTGCTGTCTTTAAACAGTGGTTCTCAAGCCTGAGAGTAAAGTAACGCTTTTAAGGAAATAGATTTTGGGCGCTTGTACCTAGAGTTTCTAGTTGGAGTGAGGAGTGGAGCCTGGGTGAGTATAATTTTAAAAAGTTCCACAGTTAAAAAGTTCCACAGGTGGAGGAGTTCCCGTCGTAACGTAGCAGTTATTGAATCTGACTAGGAACCATGAGGTTGAGGGTTCGATCCCTGGCCTTGCTCAGTGGGTTAATGATCCGGTGTTGCTGTGAGCTGTGGTGTAGGTTGCAGACATGGCTTGGATCTGGCGTTGCTGTGGCTCTGGCACAGGCCGGCAGCTGTAGCTCAGATTAGACCCCTAGCCTGGGAACCTCCATATGCCACGGGTGCGTCCCAAAAAAAGCAAAAACAAGAAAAAGTTCAACAGGTAGAGTTCCTGTTGTGGTTCAGCGGGTTAAGAACCCGACATAGTGTCCCTGAGGATGTGAGTTTGATCCCTGGCCTTGCTCAGTGGGTTAAGGATCCAGCATTGCTGCAAGCTGCGGTGTAGGTCGCAGTTGCGGCTCAGATCCAGTGTAGCCGTGGCTGCGGTTTAGGCATGCAGCTGCAGCTCCAATTCAACTGCAGCCCAGGAACTTCTATATGCTGCAGGTTCAGCCTTAAAAAGAAAAAAAGTTCTACAGGTGATTTGTATCCAGTCATGCTTCAACAAAACACCTACATAAACTGCCAGATTGAGGAATTCATTGCTTAAAAAGAGAAGTCAACTCTGCAATACAGATCACTAATGACATAAAGACTCTGAAAGCAGAGGAAGTTTCCACATAATTTGTGAGAATGGATTTTTTTAAAGGCCCAAAATCATAAGTAATAAATACTCCAAAGACTATTCGGCGGACCAAATTGAAAAGCCAGGTTCACAACAAGGTTAATTCTACTTGATTAAGTAGCTGTTTCAAAAAAAAGTACTACCTTTTATTAACCACACCAAACTGACCACTCTGGTAACATCTTGACTTATTTTATGCTGTTCTTAACTAAAAGCAAATTTCTGTTTGAGCATTATTTTGAGACTTATTTTCTGAGGCTTTTCCCAAAATGTGCAACAGAATCACCTTAAATCCTTGTTAAAACACAGATTCCCAAGCACCTACCCCAAACTTCCTCCAGCCTCTCTGCTGTGACAGTTCTGAAGCCAGCACTAGTTAAGTCCAAGTTGTACCTCCTGATATAGAACATCTACATAAGACAAACTTTCAAGCTGTGCTATTAATTTAGTTTGCCATGAGAACTAAATAAAGGAGTTGAATCTATTTTAAAGTATTCCAACAGAGTCTCAATTCTCTTTACTGGGATTTTACCAAATTCTTGTATTTTTGCTACATAAAGTGATTAGTGCTCGGATCTTGGAAAGGTATTGTTGTACAGAGTTTTTTCTATGGAGTGATATTTGCTGTAGTGGAATATGACCTAGTTTTTAAATGAATTAGTGAGGTCCCCTTGGCACACTCTGCCAACAACAGCCATCTTGCTCCAAAGTGACTTTATTTGCTGCATCAGAAATATGAAAACCCAATGTGTAAGCCTGCAATCTTACTTCGCTCTTCTCTGACACTTTTAAAAATACATTTCACAGCATTCAAATTGGGGGAGAAATTTTTCTCACCTTGTAAACTTGTAGCTTTATCTACTGGGTAAAATAGGGGCAGTTTTCACTGATATTTAACTAGCATCAGTAATTTAAATTTTTAAACTAGAAAAAAGCATTTAGTTCCTCCTTATGAATGTCATCGTTACAAAAAAAGGCAACAAGAAATTAAGAGATTCTTGCTTGAGGATAAGAATTTGAAAAAAGTGGAGTTCCTGTTGTGGCTCAGTGGTAATGCACCCGACTAGTATCCATGAGGATGCAGGTTCAACCACTGGTCCCACTCAGGGGGTTAAGGATCCATTGTTGCTGTGAGCTGTGGCATAGGTGGAGGATGCAGCTTGGATCCAGAGTTGCTGTGGCTGTGTCATAGGCCTATGACAACAGCTTCAATCTGACCCCTGGCCTGGGAACTTCTAGCATATATCATATGCTGCCAATGAGGCCCTTAAAAAAAAATTTTCTTTTTGAATAAAGAACACCCAGGCTGTCATTCATTTTCTGTTTCTTGGTCTGCTTCCCTCACAAGTATAACCTGGGTATCCTATCTCAGGAAATGAATATGTTAGTATCTGATATAAATCGAGTTAGCTTAGCAAGCCCTCTTTCCCCAACCCCCAAAATTGCTAAGCAAGAGATTTAAGTATATTTAAAAAGAAAAATAAGAGACAGGATATAAACAGCCATGTCTCCAGAAATCCACCTGTTGCTCCATGATGATCAGAACCCCCAGAGACTGCTTTATGATTTCTAATTATGTTTTAATCTTTCTAACGATAAATAGCATCTCTAAAAAGAAGACCCACAAATTACCCAAGATTCTAGTCTCCATCTGTCATATAAATCTAGCCAGGATAACATTTTATGTCTATGTATCTCTGTTTTAATAATTGGTAGCTTTTTTTCAATTAGTAGTATAACTGTGTACAGATTTAACCCAACTCACTGGAAATTTTTAAGATAAGTATGTTCTTTATATTCTTTATGCTATCTATAAAGATAAATATTCTTTTATATATTTTTATAAAATACTTCATACTTAAAACATAATAGGCCCCTCTATACCTCACCCAACTTAAGATAAAACATTATTCATACAGTCAAAGCCCCCATGTACCCCTGCGAACAAGTCGATTTTTAGATTGAGCCAGTAAGCTTAGCTACAAAGGAAAGAGAGTAGTTTATGGAAGAAGGCACCATACTGTATGTATATAACAGAAAACATAGATGTAAATGAGAAAAAGTCTTACTGAATAAAACATTTGGAAATTCCAAACTGATACAATAAAAGGATAAAAGAGCTGGAAATTCCATGTGGTCCAACACCTGTGCAGGTAATCTTAGAAGATAATGCAAGTATGGTGAAACAGAAATAAGGGTGAGGAATCAAGTCACATTCATCCATTAAAAACACTACATGAACCCTGTCTTTTAGCTCATTGTAAGTCATCGTAATTAAAAATAGTAAGTGTTACGTTACAAGCGAGGCACATACACTATAAGAAAGCACTGAAAAGTAACACCAGTTCTTATTGATGAAATCAGGGAGAGCTTTCTGCAAGAAGTGATGCCTGAACCAAATTCCAAAGAACTAGCTAGAGTTAGCCAGCAAAGGGCTAGCGGGAGGGGGTTTGGGGGCTAGCAACAGCCCATACAAAAGCACCAGAGGATGGAACACTGAGGAAGGGTAAGTGTTTAATTTGCCTGTGAAAGGGGAAGGAAAGCGATTGGAAGGTCAGGAAAAGAGCAGAATGCGAGGATGGCAGATGCACTCTACATCCTTCCTCCCTCTTCTAATCCAGCATGTCATTCAGCTCTATTCTAATGATTAAGAGTAGAATCTATGACCAAATCTCAGAGCCTCCACCCAGCAATTTATTCCTTGGAAGATACTGCACAAATGATTACACAGTTTTCTCATCTGCAAAATGGAAACATAATGGCAACACAAGTACTTGTTTCTTACAGCTGTTAAGGAGCTAATTAAATAACATAAAGTGCTTAAGCAATGTTTGTTGCTTAGGAAGTGCTAAATAATGTTAGCTATTATTAGTAGTATTCTCCTAAACATGGATTTGGCCTCAGACTACTTCTCAACCCAATATTAGTGACCTTCCAGTTCAAGCTATCAGAATTGCACCAGAGGGAACTTTTAGTCCTTTCTTGTGTCTGACAAAACTCTGATTATTATTATTATTTATTTTTAGGGCTACACTCGTGGCATATGGAGGTTCCCAGGCTAGGGGTCAAATTGGAGCTACCACTGCCAGCCTATGCCACAGCCACAGCAATGCAGGATCCGAGCTGTGTCTGTGACCTACACCACAGCTCACGGCAATGCCAGATCCTTGACCCACTGAGCGAGGCCAAGGATCGAACCCACAACCTCATGGTTCCTAGTCAGATTCATTTCCACTGCACCACAACGGGGACTCTGACGCAACTCTGATTTAAAGGTCTACATCCTAGTGCCACTCACCTATACTGATTCTTATCTACATTTAAGCAAATTCCCTGTGATAAAAGTCCCTCTCAGTCCAACACCAAGTCACAAAAAAACTAGCTGCTGACACACCTAAATATTTTTTTTTGAAAATTTAGAGATTATTTTCACTGATTTTTTGGTCATTTTTAATAAAGCACATCATACTCTAAGTAGTTTGGACTTTTTCTCTCTTAGATGCATTATTTCTCACTTCTCAGACACTCAAGTGTATAAGATATTTTTGTGGCTGTTATCTCCCAGATTTCTAAACTATATTTCTACCACCCTGCTTTTCCTATGCAGAAGAGCTAAGCATCCTCTTTGAAGATACAGTATTGGGGCATATGGTTTCTACCAAATGATTCTTGGAAATTCTCAAGACTAATTCCTGGGCTGGGATGCCACTCATGCATGCATTCATTCCCGCTCAGAAACACCTCTGGGATTCCCTATGGTGAGTTAAGAAGGACTGGACTAAATACTGAGGACACAGCACCAAGCAAACAGGCATGGTTTCCACCCAGGGAAAACTTACTATGCTCTACCTGTCATTCAAGCCTTACTCTCTAGGCTGAGGATCTCTGTTAGCCCTGGGATGGAAACTGTTGTTGCCCCATCAAAATGCCTTCAGATCACTTTCTTCAGCTCTGGTCTCCCACCCCTCCCTGAAGCCTCTACTCCCTCTCCAATAATCTTCAGAGGATTACCTTTGACACCAGACTCACTTATATGGAACCAAAAATGCCTGAGAGTGACACCACCCTGTTGGGCGGCCCATAGCCAATGATTAACAGCTCTTTTGCTTGTGACAAATTCTGCAGGGTCATTTATACTACAGAACCCCCATAGATCAGGCTGAGTCTCTTGCTTGAAATCCCATCCTTACTTGGCTCTTTTGAGTTCCTACTCCTTATGGATAATCCCTTTATATATCTCTAGCACCTGAATGCTTGGCTTAGGCTCTGCTTCTGGGAGGACTCAACCTGTAGCCACCTGTCTGTATATTAAGGTGTAGCATTTATCACACTCTATTTACTTAGTCTAAGTCAAGTGATATTCTCTATATTGTCAGATGCATGAGAACAGAGACCACAATTCATTCATCTGTGAAACCCCAGGTCATAACATACAGTTGGAGTTCAGTAAATCTCTGTTGAACTGACTTGAGGTGAAGTGTCTCTGACCTATCTCACCATCGCATGTCGCCCTCATCAGCCACTTCTCCGATTCTCTAATCTTATCCTCACCTTTCTGTCCTTTGATAATTCAGCTCCAGCCACACTGACCTCCTTAACTGTTCCTCAGATATATCAAGCCCACTCTAGTTTCTGGCTGGAATACTCAGCTGTTGCCTCCTACCCCTTCCCCTCACCTTGCATCTGCAAGGCCCTCCTTCTCTCACTAAAATCAGGTCTCTGCTCAATCTTGTCAGAGGGGTCTTCCCTGTCAGATGATCCAAAGCAGCCCTCCTACCACAACTATCACTCTCTTACCCCAACTTTCTCAACCAGGGTCCCATGAGAGTATTAAGCTCTATAGACAATGACTTCAGGGACCATTTTCTCCCATTTCCCAAGGATGGCCCATGGCTGGCGTCATTCTAGCTGCACAGGAGAGAAGTTAATTCATTGTATATAAAGGGTGTCTTTAGGCATCAAGGCTTAATTCTCTGGTAGAACTGGTAGAAAGAGTTTCCTCAAACTATCATCCTACATTTTTTTTTCTTGTTAGCTCTTTTCAGCATCTGACAAATTATTTCTTTGTTGTCTCCCTACCCAAGCCTCACCAGGATGTAAGCACATGGATTTTGATTCCAGTCTCTGCTTAACCCCAGTGTCTAGAACTGGTACATAACAGACACTCAAAAAAGTATTAACTGAATGAACTTCACAGGACAGTTGTGTGTTATAACTTTTCGTATAAAAATTTTCAGTTGTGACATCAATTCATGTTAAAACTTCACCATACCGAAAAAGTGTATGTTACAAATTTCCCAAATGAAATGATGAGACATGAAACATCAAATGCAATTTGGAAGCTAGAAAAATGTATCCACATAATAATAATAGGAGTCCTTAATTATCCAAACACAAAGTAACCAAGTGCTCAATCAGGATGAGAGATGGGAGGTGGGGCTATGGGGGCTGGATGTTAATAAATTAAAGATTGCTTTCTTTCCGTTTTTTTTTTTTTTTTTTTTGCTTTTTAGGGCCGCACTTGCGGCATGTGGAGGTTCCCAGGCTAGGGGTCTAACACGAGCTGTAGCCACCGGCCTACGCCACAGCCACAGCCACAGCCACTCAGGATCCGAGCGGCGTCTACGACCTACACCACAGCTCACAGCAACAACGAATCGTTAACCCACTGAGCGAGGCCAGGGATCGAACCCGCAACCTTATGGTTCCTAGTCTGATTCGTTAACCACTGCGCCACAACGGGAACTCCCAGGATTGCTTTCTAAATCCCACAAGGAAGGGAAATAGAGGGAACTTTCATCCTAAACAGGATCGGAAATGAACCCTAGAGATTGCTGTGGATGAGTCACTGGCAAAAATTAATAACATATTTAAATTCTACATCCTCGTGGGAGAGGAGAAAACCAAGAAACCCATCCTAGATTTTTTAAAAGGGAAATATGGTAAACATTGGCCCTATTTAGAAAACAATGGAAAGGAAAGACTTTTAAAAGTCAGTAACCCACAAGAAATCCCATATATGTTTTGATTGCTGTTTGCTTTCCTTGAAAAATATATACTGAGGAGCAAAAGTAACTAGCATTAGAGGTAGGGGCTAAAAAGAGACCTTCTAGAGCCATATATATTATTGGAGAAAAAAAGAGGGCCTTTCTCCCGAATTGGTAAGGGAGTTCATGTGAAGAAAATAAAGAAACCAATCAATTATAAATGAGAATAATAACTACAACAAAAATGCTTTGAAGAGCACCTTGCAATGCCTCTGAAACCAATAAAAGAAGATTATTTTAACATGTCAAAGGAAGGAAGTCACTCAAAGAATAAGAGAAATTCTTTCATCTTGGTGGGATAAAAGGTTTGCTCCAGAACGGAAAGAAACATACTTTATAAGCTGAATTCTTTGCTGCAAATTAAGGTACTGAAGGAATAACATAGAGACTTCCTTTCCTAGGCTCTCCGTAAAGATGAGTGAGTTAGAATTACTTGACTGTGACAGTGACCATGTACTCAAAATACTTTGGGAAGTTAAAATCCATGTGGACAAACCATCAGGACTGAGAGAATCTTCTCACTCAGAGGGGTGACTTGTATACACAAATGTGTACCTTTTGCCCATTCACGTTAAAGGGGCTCAGAAGAGACCTGAGAAAAAATAATCCCCAAAATTACTTTTGTTTAGGTAGTCCACAATTTTTAACCTCAATTACAGTCTCCAGGACTTTGCCTGACTTAAAATAACTTAATGAAATGGCTATTTGACTACATCTGATAAGTATCATATGGAGCCCTGTTCTTTCTATTGTTTCTTATCTTTGGACATTAAGAAGCACTTGTGAATTTCTTGGCCAGTTACACTTAAAGTTACAGGTTTAAAATCAATCAAAAGTCTGACACATAATAAACATCCAGTGTTTCCTGCTTTAAACTGGATTTTTTTTCCAGTAAATAAATTAAATTATAGAAACCAAAAAGAAAGAGAGAGAGAGAGAGAGAGAGAGAGAGGGAGAAAGGAAGGAAGGAAGGAAGGAAGGAAGGAAGGAAGGAAGGAACCTACAGGCCATTTGCCCTCTTACACTTTACTTTCTTTCTTTTTTATAATGGGCTTCCCTTAGAATTTCATCAGCCATCTCCTGCTCTATCAGCAACAGTCCTCTGACAAAAGTTAGTAAACCAGGGACCCCAAGGGGCCTCATATGTACTCAGAACTACTTATGCTTAGGAGCTCCTATGACTGTAATTCCTCCTAAGAGGACCTCAGAATAGCTACCCATTAGGGAAACTATTCAGGTCTTCTCTTTTTAAAAAAAATTTTTTTTAACAGATTCATTTTTTTCTTGGCAAGAGGCCCTCTCCCCATCATTACAATGACTGTAACTAATTGGGACCCTGTGAAGCCTTCGCAGAGTGGACCCCCACTCATGTCCTCCACCTAGCTTTTTTATCTATAGAAAAACTTTAGTCAAAGAACCAATTTAATCAGGGAAGGGAGAAAATAGCGAGAAAAAGGAAAACAGTAATACTAATTCAGCCATTCAGCAAAGTCAAGGAATTTCAGTTCTTCAAAGACTAAAGATAATATTCTGAGCCATGTTCTTCTTTTTTTTTTTTTTGTCTGAGCCATGTTCTTGAAGCTGTTTTGCAGGTGCTAAAGCCCCACCAGGTGGAAGAAGTCAACTCTGTGCTGCCCACAAGCACACAGACCCCAGACCGGTTGGAACCAGCAGGTTGATGACACTGACCCACTAATCAGAAAAAAGTCCATGAGCTGATCACATCTTGCTCTTCAAACATTGTAAGACTCCACACTACCCTGACTAAGGCGGGGGGCGGGGGGCACTGTCCTTGAGACACTATCCCGCTGTGTTCCCCTCTTTGCCTGGCAATTAAAGCTACTTTTTTTCTGTTTCCTCCAGCCCTGTCTTCAAGGTTCTATTTGACTTCAGTGTACAGAGGCAGCCGATATTTCAGCAGCATGACCTGTGCTTTCAAATGTTAGAAATGGTTTCAAAGAGGACTGTGGACCCAGGACTGTGCTTCAGTCAAGGCTTTTGATTACCACGGCCCAAGATGTCTCCCCTCTGTCACATATCCTTATTACACATATTTTCTAGTAAAACCTCAAATGGGAACTAATGCTCTCCACTTCAGAGAGATAATTAAAAAAACTGCTTCAGCAGTTCCCATTGTGGCTCAGTGGTAATGAACCTGACTCGTATCCATGATGATGAGGGTTCCATCCCTGGCCTCGCTCAGTGGGTTAAGGATCTGGTGTTACCATGAGCTGTGGTATAGGTCTCAGACTCGGCTCAGATCTGGCGTTGCTATGGCTGTGGTGTAGGCCGGCAGCTGCAGCTACAATTTGACCCCTAAACTAGGAACCCCCAGACATAAAAAGGAAAAAAAAAAATAAGAACCTCAGAGAAGTACTATATTAATTTCCTACAATATACCGCTGCTCTAAACAATGTAATGGCCATTTCATAGACCACCCCCCATCTTCCAAGTCTTAATTCAGTGCCTCCCCTCTGGATTCCTGGAGCTACCTGGCAGGTCCCCTAATGTGGCATTGTATTAAAATTGGCCACTCGGTGTTTCAGTTTTAGTCCACTAGACTAAATTCTATGAGGGCAGGGATCATTTCTGTCTTGTCTTTCATTGCTCAAGAAGAATTGCCCCTAGCAATGCATGGTGTGGATTAGGTACTCAGTAATCATTTGTGAAATAAATGGAAGCTCTCATTCTCAGAATGCTCCCTCTACTTCTGTGAATATCTCTGACGATTCTACACTGAACTCTACACTGAACTGGACGTTTGCCATTACCTATTAGCAGGGTTTATTATTAACATTCCTTCATATTTCTTTTCCTTTCTTGACTATGTTCTCCCCGCTAATACGGGCATGTATAAATATTTAAACTCCTCTCAGGTTAAATTATTTTTTCTATTCTCACATCTCTTCCTTCGCCCCCACACCCATCAATTATAGTAAGATCATCAAACCTAGATAGTACAACTTCAAATATGAACCACTGACACCTTGTACACATTGCCAGTGATTGTGTCAATAGCCATAAATCCAAGCAAAAAGGCATACTTTTGATACTGCATTCCTTTATATTCCAACTTTTCTAACTCTAAGTAGAAATTTATTTTCCTATGAATTTTTCTATCACTCTATCACATTCACTTACAGAACACTATATCAATGGGTCTGAAATTTTATGTGCATTAAAATCACCCAGAGGCCTTGTAAAAACTAAATTGGTGGGCCTTACTCCTAAAGTGTCTGATTCAGTAGGTTTGGATGAGGACTGAGAATGCACGTTTTTAATAAGTCCCTGAGTGATGCTAATGCTTTTGAATAAGAACCACAATTTAGAATCACTGTACTATATCATCAAATGACAAACTCAAAAATATTATAAGAAAAGTGATTCATAAATAATCCAAAATCTGTGTACAAAAGGAATCACTCCCCGTGACTGGTTATGACCAAAGGAGTAACATCATTCCAGAATGTTAATTCAGTGTGGCACTACAGCTCAGGTTGTTAAATATCATTCAAAACAAATATATCTTTTCTTTCCAATAAAACTTTGTGTATCTTTGGTTACTGAAATTCAAGAAAGCTACAACAGTCCTGGAAAAAATGTCAGGATATGGCTGCTAGGCTAATGGAAAGCAGGAGTTCCACCAGACACAAAGCTGCCTTATAAGGCCAAATGCTATAAAGGGAGAGTTTTTTTTTTTTTTTTTCATTTTAGAATGGTAAAGCTAAGAAACGGGACAATCAAAATTTCTAATATCAAGAGCAGTACTGATAGGTTGATCACCCAATTCTGAAATCCTGGAATGCGGAAGATCCTTTGAAACTTGAGGTTGGGGAAGTTTATGAGAAAGTACTGTTTGGTTCAGTGGGCGTAATTTGTGGTGCCCACAACCCCTGAGAATGATGTAAGGAAAATAAAGATAACCAAAATATATTTTGTCAAGAAGATAAATAACAAAACCAGAAATTGTTAGTTTTTCATAGTTCACGGAGGTGAGGAGCAAGTACCTCCCTGACACATGTCCCCTCTTGCTGCCTTTGATAAAAGAATATAATAAATACTAAACAATAATTGTCTTCTATTGCAGTTCTAGCCCTTAAGGCCAAATGAGCAATCTAAGACCCTCAGACTTCATGTGGTCCACTTCACCTTGAAATATGGCCTGTGATCCAAGTTCAGGAACAGTAACTAAAATATTAAAGCGAGTGAATAATAATCCCATTGATTCTCTCCAGCTCTGAGAAAGCCCTCCTTGGTGGCAGTTACTATGTGAGTTTGAGGACACATCTGTCATCCAGGGCTATAAGGCACAGGCAGATAAAACATGGCATAAGACACAGAAAGGAAAAAGAAGAAGAGAGACACAGACTACGGTTTAAGACAAGATTTATAAAACAAATGCTGGCAGGGTGGGGCAGGTGAAGAAAGGAGTAGAGCAGACAATAAGGGACAGTGAGAGGCAGGCACTGTGTGGGTACTGAGTTGCAGCCTAATATTATAACGTGGGAATGTAAGACAGATCACATCTCATAATTTTTAAGTAATCTATAAATCTGAGTTTTTATGAAAATTTATCCAGTTTAAAAAAAAATAAATTTCTATGGGTCAAGCAAAACATATCTGTAAATCAGAGACAGGCCACAGATATATTCTGAAACCTCCCAAACTCCGCAGAACTGTGTCCTGTGATCACTGCTAAGTGCAAGGGAAGCTGGGAAGTGTAGTTTCTGTTCGTTTGTCTGTTTGTTTGTTTTTCATCAGGGTAGATTGTTGCCGTGAATAAAATCTGGATTCCGCTGCTAAAAAAGAAAGGAGGCCACACATCCTAAGGAGGAAATATGCTCCATGTGTTGGAACACTAGGTCTAAAAGAATTCCACAGACATTCGACTTCTCAGCAATCTCCCTTCTTCCAGCTCTTGAACAATCCTTGGAGTTCTCTAGAGCAATCCATTAGCCTGAGTATAAAGTGGCTTGTACTATTTTATTATGAAACTACATTTAATTAAAGGACTGCAGTTATTCTGCAAAATGTGGCCATTTTCAATACAGCACGGGTTTGTATAAAGTAGAAAAATGGGAAAGGAAAACTATGCTAGAAATTCTAGGCACACAAATTAAAACTTGAATCCCTACTTTTGCTGAGGCTTTCATGATATGACAGATGTATTTCTCTGTCATTGCCCCAGCTTCAAGACAAGCAGACGTCTGAGAAGTCATTAGATTTAAATTACTTTGAAAAATATCTTTGCAGCTAAAACCTGTATGGACCCAGTACACATTTGTCATTTTCACGTCAACGGCTGTCTTATTTGAAGAGTCTATTGCACTAATTTTAAAACCCAGAAAGAGAAGGCAATGATCTCTTAGTAATGATGTAATGGCTTTGGGTGAGGATTGATTAGGCCCCCAGGACTGCCTTATATTTTCCTGATTTGAGACCTTCTGGCTTCACCTTAAACAACATACTAGCAATGCATTTGAGACACTAGTAATATTCTTCAGGTTTTCTGTAGTCTCAAGAAATCTGGATTCATTGTTGGTTTCACCTAGCATTCATTTTCTTCAGATTTTATGATGACCAAGTGTGTGCTTAACCTTATAATCCATTCACTGGGAAGAAAGAATAATCATTTGTTTCCATTTTTACCTTTTATTCATTTCTAGATTTTTTTAGTTGGCTTTTCAACTTTGTGGGGCTTTTTTTTTTTCCTGGTACCTACGATGAAGTTTTCTTGATTTAACATCTCTGTTTTCAAGGTTTTCTAGAGCTAATGATGTCTGAGGAGTTTGTCAATAGCAACAAATCCACATTTGAACATTAAATCCTTAGTGCTGAAATTGTTTACCCTGGGCCATGCTGACCAACTCTTCCTGTGCCTTCATCTATTTTTGTCTAAGAGGGCTGCCAGCTTTCCTAGAGTCAATATTTGTGTTTTAATCTAGCCAAGTCTCTTTGGAGTTCATCCTTCATTAGCCTTCCAGTGAGAAATGTCAAGGCCTTTTCTTGCAGCTTCAGGGAATGGCTTTTCTTCATCCTCATATTCCAAAGCAGGAATCGGGTGGGAATTATTTTTTCCTTGTCAATCCAGAAGTTTCACTTACGTTACATTTGCCTTCGGCAACACAAGCTAAGTCTTGTGACTCGATCCTTTCTTCAGACTTTTAAGCCCACAGTTCAAGATATAAAATACCCAGAGTTCCCATAGTGGCTCGGTGGTAACAAACCCGACTGTTATCCATAAGGATGCAGATTCAATCCCTGGCCTCACTCAGTGGGTTAAGGATCTGGCGTTGCCGTGAGCTGTGGTGTAGGTCGCAGACGTGCTTTGGATCTGGTGTTGCTATGACTGTGATGTAGGCCGGCAGCTGCAGCTCGGATTTGACCCCTAGCCTTGGAACGTCCTTATGCCATGGGTGCAGCCCCCTCCCCACCAAAAAAAAAGACAAAAAAATAAATAAATAATGAAAGATATAAAATACCCCTCCATTTTGGACAGCTATTGCATTAGGCAGGCTATATGAGAAATACAGGTGCTGTGGTGTATCCAGAATTTAAAAAAGTCTTCTCACGCCACTAATAGTCCAGACGTAGGCTGGTATAGTAGCTGAGCAAGATCAGTGTCACAGGTCAGGGTTTTCTGGAAAGCAAACCCTGCGATAGAGACCACATGCTGGGTGTTTATTCAGGAGTGTGCTTGGGATTCATATCTACAGGGTAAGGAAAGGCAGCAGGGTTAGGTAAAAGGAAGAAGTTGGGCTGCAGTGTGGTCCCAACGAGGCTTCAAACGATCACAAGTTCCCTCAGACATGGAAAGTCTGAAGCTGGCGCTTCAGGGTTTTTCTGTGCTGAGACAAGGGAGCAGGCCTTTGTACCCTCTCATCAACTAGTCACTGGATGTAGGCTGCCTGTCAGGAAGGGAGCATGAGGTGGGCAGGGGTGTCTGTCTTCAGCGGAGGATGGTTCCCAATGAGGGCTGACAAGAGAGGGACACCTGCTATCAACAGTCTCAGCAGTGGGGATTGAAGACTTCTGTCCTGAGCTTTGAGCTCTTAGAGCACAACGCCCACCACTGTTGCCCATGTCCCAGACCCTTTCTCCTTCTGGATCTGCTATTCTGAGCATGTGGCTTTCGTGCTCATGATTGCTTCGTGATCTCAGGATGGCTATTCCACCCCCAGCCTTATTTCTGGAGGAGCAAGAAGGAAGCAACAGGAAGAAAAGGTAGCACCTATATCAGACAAGCAGCCATTTCCCAGAAATGTCCAGCAATTTTCCATTATATCTCATCAGTAAGATTGTCACGTGACTACTGAAAAGTGTATGTTTTAGTCAGGCACATTACTGTCTTGACCGAAAGCAGAAATCAGGGTTTTGTTTGTATTTTTTTAAGACAAAGAAGAGAATGGAAATTGGCAGTAGCAAGTAGCAGTTCTCCCAAACTATTAAAGAGTTAACTCTCATTGATAAGCAGCTGGTGACCCTCTAGAAACCTCAAGGATTTTTTTCATATTTTAGTCGCTTTTGTATCTTAATTGTGTACTAGTTATACTACTGCCTCCTTCTATAGTCACTGGAGGTTAGACTTCACTTTCTAATAGTCACGTTTATCTCAAAATACTAATTCTTTTTACAGCATCACCTGTGGTGTATGGAAGTTCCCAGGGCAGGGGTTGAATCGGAGCTGTACCTGTGACCTACCCCACAGCTTATGGCAACACTAGAACCAGGGATTGAACCCACATCCTCGCAGTGACAATACTGGGTCCTTGGCCTGCTGAACCACAATGGAGAATCCTCAAAATACTAATTCTTAAACTTTTTTCTGAATGATCCATCACTTTTCTCTTTTGCCTTTTCCTTCTCTCATACGAGCATGTACACAGACACAGTTTCCCTCTCCCTGCCCTGCTGACAGAGAAGATAACACGCAGTCATCATTAGGTTCCTGTCAGTGCTGCATCAAACTAAGGTACATCTAGAGATAAGGGAGAAAAAAGACCTTGTCAAAAGGAACACACAGAAGACAGAGGTGTGACAAATCTGAGATGGGGACCTGCTAAAGTAGAATTGACCAGGATTGAGGTTGCCAGACTTAGCAAATCAAAATAGAGGACACCCAGTTTAATTTGAATTTCAGATAAAGAGTGAATAATTTTTTTGTGTAAGCAATGCCCTGAATGTTTGTGTCCCCCTGAAATGTATTATGTTAACTCTTAATGACCAATGTGACAGTGTTTGGAGGTGGACAATTTGGAGGTGATTAGGTCATGAGGATGGAGAGCTCATGCATGGAATTAGTGTCCTTAACAAAGGGACCTTAGTGAGCTCCCTTGCCTCTCTGCCAAATGAGGTTATAGTGAGAAGATATTCATCTGTGAGTCAGGAAATGGGCCCTAACTAGACACTGATTCTGCCAGTCTCCTGATCTTGGACTTTGCAGTCTCCAGAGTTGTAAGAAATAAATGTCTTTTGTTTAAGCCACCTAGTCTGTTAGAGCAGCCCAAACAGGCTAAGACAATATACCAAATATTACATGTGACATTAAATATTTATTTGTTGTTTATCTGAAATTCAAATGTAACTGGGTATCCTGTATTTTATTTGGCCACCTAATAGGAGGAATAGTGTCCTGTCACATAGTTAAAGTCTGTCATTGTGCCCATTTCCATAGCTCCTAACTTCCCTTGGAATTTTCCCTCAGACCTCTAGCCTGAGAATTGCTGTGCAGTGTTTCTGCAGACTCATCAATTAATGCAACTAAAGCTGAAGCTTTTTTTTTTTTTGCGACAGATTATATTTTTAATATTTTCTGGAGCACAGATTCCCCAGGATACATGGAAATGTTTCAATTGGGTCTCTGAGTCCACTGGAACTATATGGAAAATTTTGTGTATAGGCTTATGTGCATTTTTCTAGGGAGGAGGCCCATAGCTTTCAACTCATTCTAAAAGGAGTTAGAGACTCAAAATAGTTCATTTCCAGGCAGAGGGCACTGAGAAAACACCAGGCAGCCTGTTAATCTTTCTTGGTTATTCTATTCAGGGACAGAAGTAGAACTATCAGTCACAGAACAAATGCTTTAGAACTTTTCTTTTTAGGGAAATTTGGGGCAAATAGGAGAAATTTCCATTTATTTAACAGTCCCAAATCAATTATAAATTTAGACATCAGTCAGAAGTGTTTTTTGACAAAGCCTTTTAATCTCAGAGTTCACCCACACTCTTCGCAGCACCTCTGTGAGTGAAGCGTCTTTCTTTTCACCGTTGAGCTGTTTCAAAGGCTAGAGTAGCTATTAGGGGCCATACACCCTCCTCAAGCCCTAGTCTTGGAGGGCAGATTAAGGGATTTGTCTGTGGTCAAGCCCTGTAGATATGCCCCTGTTACTTTCTCTTCAGTTTGTTCATTTGGGTTGCGTGACAGTGAGGACCTCCTATTATCACTCTTTGGTTCTCATTCAGGCTTCTGTTTTCTTATAGGAAATGCTACAAAGCAGCAAGCACAGAAACAGTCTTGAATCTAATGTGAGAAAGCTTAATATCCCATGCTTCATGCTCCCTTTAGTTCCCAGGACAATGGCAAGGTCTAACACTTGAAGCATTGTGCACTCCTAACAAGTTTCTTAAATTCACGTGCTCATAAATGACATACTCCCTGTACTGTGGCAAGTTGTCAGCAAAGCCCCCAGACACATCTGCAGGATTCTCCAAGGGTCTCTGGCACAATACCGTTAACTACATCCCAGAGTGGCTTATGTCCAATATAAGTATGAGGATCTTGAAGGAACCATATCTTGTTTGACCACCCCCTCCCCCCCCGCACCCTGGACTCCAGTGCTAGATCTAGTTTAGTGCTGGGAATGCAGTAGGGAGCCATAAATACTTGTTGACTTATTGAATGAAGGATAGATGAATGAATAAATTGATGAACAAGTGAAAGCTCTATGCGACCACAAGGAAAAGGCCTAAGCTAGATTGTGGAAAGGCTGATATCAGTCTCCCCTCTTCTGAATGCAGGCTTCTCCCCTGAGGACTCAATGCAGAATTACTCCATTCCTCTCCAGTCTCTAGAAAGAAGGAAGCATATTTAAACTTTGTATTCTGTTCCTGAGGGACTTTGTTATCTTTTATTTTGACTGTTCTGGGAAACTGATTTGGGAAAGGAAAAGAGAAGACAGATTCCAAGATCCTAGATCCATCATCAAAACATAGTCTGTCAGGGTCACTAACCTAGGACCAGGAATCAGAAAACTAGGAGGAAGTGTTTTCTAAGACTTCCCAGATGAATAGCATTATTTCAGTAAATGGGGTGAGTATTGGGGCAGAAGGAGAAATCTGTATTCCTAATAGAGAAACCGTAAGTAGATGTATAGTTCCAGGGTGAGAGGCACCTTGGCACATTTGAGACAGACCAGACAGGACTTATAAGCCAAATTAAGAAGCACCACACTTAGACATGGGCAAATTCCTTAGGCACCCCTATTCCTACCCTCATCTTTCTGCTCCTAGTCTGGACCCATGGCTCAGGGGGCCTGGGCTTTGGAACTCCCTCTTCAAAATTTTCTAAGTCCCTCTCTAATGCTTTGAATCAGTTGAATATGACAGTGCCATTTGGGTGGGGTGCCCAGAGCCCAGACTAGGACCTGCACAGACTCTGTTTCTCTCTTTCAGAGTGCTCTTAATCTTCTACTCCATGTGTGGGGTTGATCAGATGCCCCAGGACTCATACTATGGGACTGGCTTGGGGCCCAAAGGCCAAGCGTTGGCTCCAGAATATTGATCTGACAAGCGGACTGCTCCTGCTGGCAAGTGCAGTGTTTCTTGTGTGAGATCATGTGAGCTTGCACTGGTGCTGACGAACTGATTTGGGGTGACAGACTAATTATATAGACCACAGAAATACTTGCCCAGGGCCTGTGCACCCTATCAGTGGCTTCGTTAAGGAATTGGGACTTAATCCAAAGAGAAAGAAGAAAGATCAGACTATATCACCCAAAAGGTCATTTGGTCTAAATCTTTTTCAATTAAAAATGTTCTTATTGGGGAGTTCTGCTGTGGCTCAGCGGTAGGTAACCAAAACATCCATGTGGATGAGGGTTTAATCCCTGGCCTTGTTTAGCAGGTTAAAGGATCCAGTGATGCCATGAGCTGTGGTGTATGTTGCAGATGCGGCTCAGGTCCCACGTTGCTATGGCTGTGGCTGTGGTGTAGGCTTATGGCTATAGCTCCGATTCAACTCCTAGCCTGGGAATTTTCATATGCTGCAGGTGTGGCCATAAAAGACAAAATTAACATATTTTTATTGTAGTGAAATATGACATAAAATTTACCATTTTAGCCATTTTAAAATGTAGGATTTAGTGGTATTAACATTTTGTGCAACCATTAAATCTCGCATTTGATATGGTAAGAAACTAAAACAGGTGGTCAGGGGAAGAGCTCTGCATTGTGCGCTCAGGGCTTTCCCACTTTTCCAATTCATTAATTTTGTGAATAAGGAGACTGTGTCTGAAAAGACAAAGTGATCTTAACCAAGTCCAGAGCAGGACCTCCTAGGCCTGTGCTCTACTTTCTCCACCTTGCTACTTCAGGCTGCCCCACTCTCTCACCGTTTTCATTCTTTAGTTCTTTCCACCAGAAATGCCAAGCCTCCTTGCACCAAAAAATGTGAGTTGCACGAGCCAATTATCGGCTAAAGTGAGTTTCTAAATCGGTACTTGGGGGGCGTCAAATCCATTGGCTGCAATATGTCTTCACACCAGACTTCGGTAGTTTGTCAGTTATGGATTAAAGAAACTACTTGCCACGGTTTCTCATCACTGCTAAATTCTTCATGCATTGTTTTTGGCTGCAAATCAAGTTGAAGGAATTAGGAGAGTAATTTAGATCATTTCCAATGCGTTATATACATCAAAATTAGTTTACTTAAATATATGGTCATTTAAGAGTGTCTGGCACATAGTAGGTGATCAGTAAATACTTGCTGAGAAAGTGAAGGCAGGTATTTTTCACTGAATTTTTTCCCCCACTTAAAAAATTAAGGTATAACTGCTACACAGTAAAATTCACCCTTTGCGTATGGTTCTGAGAGATTTGACAAGAATTTACAGTCATGTAACCAGCACAGCAACCAAGTTATAGAACAGGTCTGTCATCCTCCAGATTCCCACATGTCCCTTTGTAGTCAGCCCCTTCTCTGGGTCACAGTTCTCCCAACTAACACCCATCTTTTTTCTGTCCTTCCAGGTTTGCCTTTGCAAGAATGTCATAAATGGAATCATACAGTATGTAGCCTTTTGGTTCTGCCTTGTTTCACTTAGCATAATGTTTTTGAGGTTCTTCTATATTGATACTCATTCTTGTGTACCACTATATATTATACTATAGTTTTCTTACCCATTTCCCAGTGGAAAGGTTTGGGGGCTGTTCCAAATTTCATTATGTGTTGAATCTGAATTTGAATTTCAGGTTTTTTTTTTTTTTTTTTTATCGTGTCCATGGCATAACCCCGGCCAGGGACTGAATCTGTACCACAGCAGTGACAACACTGGATCCTTAACCAACTGGAGCCACCAGGGAACTCTTAATTTCAGCTATATTTAAAAGCCCATCAGCATCAGGGGCTAAAGGAGTAAGGCACGTTCAAAGCTTTAGCTCAAATTAGCTTATATGTTCGCATGATCTGCGTTGGAACTGGTAGAGACATTAGAGTTAAGACGAAGAGAGCTTCCAGAGAGCAAAGCAAGAAGAATAAGGCAAAGCACAGTCATAGATACTGAGAACCAGCTGACCCTCATCCCGGATCTGCTTTGAAATCTCGGTGAGCATTTTCCCTTTTTCTGACCAATTTGCACCTTGTGAATTTCCTGCCCTCACACTGGGGGAAAAACACCATATTATGAGACCTGCCCCATTTTCCCAACTATCTTTATATCTATGACACAGTCACATGACTTCAGGTTCACCAAGCAAATGTCACACAGAATACTTAGGTTTATCGAAGAGCAAAGAAGATCTATTTTCTCGGGAGGGTGACAGTGAAGGTGTTTGGCTTCTGGGGACAGAAAGGCAGCAGTCTGGCACCAGCTCTCAGTTTTGCCAACATGGCCTATAGTGTCTGCGATCAGTAGCAACACTGGCTGAAAGGGCACTACTCTTTTAGAGGAAAGGGCCAGTAGGAGTTCCCACTGTGGCTCAGCAGAAATGAATCTGACTAGTATCCATGAGGATGCACTTTTGATCCCTGGTCTCACTCAGTGGGTTGAGGATCCGGTGTTGCTGTGAACTGTGGTGTAGGTCACAGATGTGACTCAGATCTGGCGTTGCTGTGGCTGTGGTGCAGGCCGGCGGCTATAGCTCCAATTCGACCCCTAGCCTGGGAACCTCCATATGCCGTGGGTGTGGCCCTAAAAAGCAAAAAAAGGGGGGGGGGCAGCAACTGAGCCCCTCTTACATTTTCTCTTTAAAACAGACCAAAATTTCCCACCCTTTTGTAATTGTTGAGGGTGTTATCTTGTAATCACAGACAGTATTCTCTTTCTGAAGTTTCACCTAAAAAGTTGTCCTTAAAATTTCATGAATTGCTGGGCTTTCCCTACAAATGCATTTTTATCTTACAGATGTTATGACTCATGTAACTGATTTGATGGTGTTTCCTCTATTTTATTGGCTGTTAGAGCTGAGCCAAATACATGGCAGTCAGCAGTCACAGAGGCCTTAAGATATGTATTTTGTACTCCAAATTACTCATACTTTTATTCTACTTTTAAACTTTTTTAAAACCCTTATTTCTAGTGTACTCACTTTAAAAATTTATATTTGAAAGAAAAAAAAAAACGGAACATTATCTAACTTATCAGAAAACTCCAGTTATATGTCATGTATATAGAGGCCCATCTCATTTTATTGCACTTTGCAGATTCCCATTTTTTATAAATTGAAGCTTTGTGGCAACCCTGCATCAAACAAATCTATTGGTGCCATTTTTCTAACAGCATTTGCTTACATTTTGTCTCTGTGTTGTATTTTGGTAATTCAAACAATATTTCAAAAATTTTCATTATTGCATTTGTTATGGTGATCTGTGTTCAGTGACTTCTGATCACTACGACTTGCTGAAGTCTCTCTCTCTCTTTTTTTTCCATCTTTTTAGGGCCACACCCATGGCATATGGAGATTCCCAGGCTAGGGGTCGAATAGGAGCTGTATCCGCTGGCCTATACCACAGCCATAGCAATGCCAAATCCGAGCCGCATCTGTGACCTACACCACAGCTCACCACAATGCTGGATCCTTAACCCACCGACTGAGGCCAGGGATGGAACCTGTGTCCTCACTGATACTAGTCAGATTCTTTTCCGCTGAGGCATGACAGGAAGTCCTGAAGGCTCATTTTTTAGTAATGAAGAATTTTTAAATGGTTAGCATTTTTTTTAGTAATAAAGAATTTTAAAATTAAGACATATGCATTGTTTTTTTTTTGCATAATGCTATTGCACACTTAGACTACAGTATGGTATAAACATAACTTACATGCATTGGGAAACCAAAATACTTGTGTGACTCACTTTATTGCAATATTTGCTTTATTGGGGTGGTCTTTAACTAAGCTTACAGTATCTCTGTGGTCTGCCCCACCTCCTTCTATCTACATACATATAATTTATGTATATATTATATACATTTATACACATAAGCTATTACTTTATGTGTTAGTTATATTGGTTAGAAAATTCAAACTGTACAGAAAGATACAAAATAAAAAGTGTCTTGAGTTATCTTTGTCTTGTGGTTATCCTTGGGAAAATTCAAGTCCATTTTCTCAAAGATAACCACATTTACTTCAAGGAGAAAAAAAGTGCATCTAAGCATTTATTTAAATTTACACAAAAGAGATCATACTGTACCTAATTTTCTGCACTTTTTTTCACTTAATAATATGTCTTGGAGATCTTTTGGTATTAGCATATGTAGAGGGAGCACTTCTTTTTAAATATCTCCATAGGTATTCTATCTTGTTAATGTACCAAATCTTAATTAATTGGTCCCCTGAATGACAGATTCTTTGGTTTCTCCAACCCTTCACTATTACAAAAAATTTTTCATTGAATATTCCTAAACCTATATCTTGGTGAAAATTTGTAGATTAGTTCCTAGCAGTAAAATGGAGAAAACAATTGGTACAAGACTTGAACAACTTGATAGATGTTGCTAAACTGTCCTCCATGAAACAGGCACCAAGTAACACTCCTATATGTATTTTAGCAGCATTACTATTTCCATGTATTCTCATCATCACTAGATATCATCAATCATTTATATTTTTGCCAATAGGGAAAAATGGTCCCTTATTCTTGTTTTAATTTCCATTTATTTAATTATAATTTTCATAGTATAAAAAAAATCTTTGGATGAACATATTTTTGGAACCCATTTTAAAGCCTTTTTGAATTAATGTGGGCTATAAAAACTTACATGTATCCCATTTGTTTCAAACATTTAAAAAGCACTGTCCTGCCTCTAAATCAGCAGCGCGCCATCTTGACTGCACATTTGGAACACCTGGAGTGCTTTGTAAAAATACCTTTGCCTGGGCCTCATCCCAGACCAGTTTCGTCAGAATATTGGGGGTGGGGCCCAGCTTTGACATTTTTAAAAAGCTCCTCAGGTGATTCCCAAGTGCAACCAAGGCTGAGAACCACTACTCTAAATGCATTATAATGGACCATACAAATGGTATGTTTTGAACGGTACTACCTGAATGGATAAAAGCAAAGCATTTTTCAAGTGGCAATTTGTTTTCAAACAAGGGTCTGGCATATTTGTATTTATAATGATGAGGTGATAGCCCCCTTGCTCAACCTCTGTTCCAATGTGTACCAAACTGCACAGCCAGCATTTCAGAAAGAAATGACAAACTCACACGTCACGAATAAATAATTGATATGACCAAACCACAGAGTATCACTAGCAGAACGGTGATTAACGTCTTCATGATCAAAGGCATAAGTAAGATCCTCTTCCTCTTGAGCTATGACTATAATTGGCTCATCCTCCATGGAGAAAAAGAAAAGATTATCATGAAGAAAGAAAGCCACTGCCACCCCTTGTGAAGGAAGCCCTTTAAAATTTGCCTGTCACTCTTCAGCTTCTTTGGTGCCTATGACAAGTGTGTCACAAGCTGCAGTTTCACTCACTGGAGCTAAACCGGGACAGATTTTTCTGCTGACTCAGCTAATGCCTAATAGGAGGAAAACTAGCTGGGAAATGATCCAATTTATTTATTTATTTATTGTCTTTTTGCCTTATCTAGGGCCGCACCCACGGCATATGGAGGTTCCCAGGCTAGGGGTCTAACAGGAGCTGTAGCTGCCGGCCTTCGCCACAGCCACAGCAACGCGGGATCCGAGCCGCGTCTGCAACCTACGCCACAGCTCACGGCAACACCGGATCCTTAACCCACTGAGCAAGGCCAGGGATCGAACCCGCAACCTCATGGTTCCTAGTCGGATTCGTTAGCCACTGAGCCACAACGGGAACTCCTGATCCAATTTATTGATTCAACTCGAATTTTCTCTGATATCAGAAAATGATCAGGAGGAGTAATAGCAAAACTTTTTTTTTTTTACAAGATTTCTAAGTGTATTTGCATTTTAAAATGCAAAATCAGGTAATGTGAGTGGAAAATAATTTTTTAGTTCTCATAATTCAGTTGGTTTTGATTTCTTGATTCATACAGTATCTGTTTTCTTCCATTTTCAGAAGGAACTAGGTTATGTTTTTAAGCAAAAATTGTTAACAAGCAAGAATTAGAACATAGAAATCTTTAAAAATACATTGAAGAATTAAAAACTAAGAAGTCAGCCCTTACTAATAAGCCAACTCTTAACAATATAGCTTTTTGAAAGAAAATATTTGGTACTTTATCTCCTCTTAATTAAATTTATTGTGCCATGATTTATGTACAATAAACTGCATATATTTAAAGTGTATAAATCAATGACTTTTTAACGGATACACTCCTGAAACCACCACAATCATGACAAAGTACATTTCCCTCTCTCCAGAAAGTTTCCTTAGGCACCTTCGCAGTCACTGGACTCCAGGTCACTTCTGATCTGCTTTCTGTCTCAATAGATTAGTAGGCATTTTCTTTTTGTATGAATGGATTCAAACAGCATGTACTGTTTGTGTGTGGCTTCCTTTTATGCAGCATAATGTCTGTGAAACATATCTGGGTTGTTGTGTATCGGTCTCTTTCTTGCCTTAACTGCCCGGTGCTACTCCACTGGGGGTTGTGCCCCGGTTTCTTTTCCATTTACCTGATGGGCTTTAAGGTGGTTTCCAGTCTTGGGCTACTGTGAGTAATGCTTCTATGAACACTCATGGACTAGCATTTGTAGGGAAATCCATATACTTTTAAGATATTAATGTTAGTGTATATATACAAATCTCTAATGCACATACACAGTTTTGTTGATTTGGGGGACGTTTTATAAGACTTTAATACCATGATTCCCATGGAAGATGAGATGGCTTTTTACTTTCCTGGACTTCTCTGTCCTCAAACAAAGCATCTTTCACATTGCACATGTAGAGCTCTGTTGGGTACCATTTTTATCATGATGCACCATCTGTTCAATTGTGTGTGGCAACAAAAGTCTTTAACCAGTTCTCCTTTAATGAAGCCAGAATATTTCCCCATGCCTGCCCGTGGCCTGATATTAATCACGATGGGTTCATCTTTCTAGAAGTCATTCTCATTATTATTCTGTTATGTTTAAGAATATTCAGGGGCACCTCCTTGCCACTTCTCCACCTGGCAGGTGAGACTCCCCATGGATGGGTCTCTACATCTAGGTAGCCAGCACATTTCTCATAGCTCCCAGCCAAAAATCTGGCCATATCAGGCCAGCCTCTCTGATATCCACACATGCCATCATCACATCCCATGGGTACTTTTCCTGACCCCGCTCTTTCCCTGCCTAACTTCCTTTAAGCTCTCTTCTGGTCCTCACTTAAGTACCTGATTGTGGAGTTAGTCCTGGTCTGAATTCCCAGAGTCCTATGATACTGTGCTGCACATCCTAACACTTGCTCTTCAGTTATTTCCATTATATATGTATAATCTCCTGAATTATATTTGAGTCTCCCTAAAGTCAGGAATTTTATCACTTATTTTATATAAATATAAAATGACAAACTCACAAAATATATTGGTGCCCATGTGTTCCCCCAAACCCTTAATACTGTGTAATTGTCACAACTGTCACAACCCAAACCATCTTTGACTGTCATTTTGAGCATATACATGATTCACTACGTTTAATGTGAGGTCTCTTTATTGCTCAGTGCTTAGGTAAGCTGAACCAAAACTTAGCCACAGGCCAAACTCTGGCTCCCAATTTTGAATTACTGGAGGCTGTCCTTGGATGAAAGTATAAGATAATGATCACAAGAGTTTTGCAGAAGCAAAGGCCAGTCATGGTAAATCTTTGGAGATCTTGAGGGGACTGGATCTAACATAGGTGCATCCATATTCAGGAAGACGCCAGCAAGGGAAAGGAGGGAGATGCTGATACCAACAATTCCTTTTAGCGGAGTGTATCAAACCTGAGTAGACTGGGAAGGCTATTTTTAAAAGCCCTTCACTTTGTGCCTAATTTACAGGCAGATACTAAAAATATTAATAAGCAAAACTGGTGCTGATCCATGAACGTGATGAGCTTTCAATTTCTGGAGCCACAAGGTGACAGACTGCCATGAAGATGCCTGCATCCTCATAATATCCTGAAGGGATCCAACTTTAAAGAAGAAAACATTGGTATTTAAAATCCCACTTTGGCATTTAACTGTGTTAAGTCATTCTGTTACATTGGCATCACTTAAATAGCCTTAAAAAAAGAATTAAAAAATAGATTGTACTACACATCACAGAAAATTTAATATAGTTGCTTTAAGCCCAGGGGAAATTATGTCCTATGCAAATTGTTTCCTTGGTACTGGCTTTTTCTGGGCCTCCTAAACCCATCTTGCATAGCTAGATTGATATAGGTCAAAGATTGATTGTAAATATGACATATTATCATGGCAAAGGCAAGAAAAATAATGTCTGAAGTACTATATCAATGGGGGAAATTTAATCAAGGAAAACAAGAGTTGGCAAACAGAATTTTTCCCAAACCAATTTACTGGCCCATTCTTGCCGGGAAAACCAGGTGCAGTCCTTAACCATAAGAGTTTGTCATACCATTATAATAATTAGAAATAGAAAAGTCTAAGCATGGTATAACTACTTTGGAAAAAGTTCAGCAGCATTTAATAAAACTAAACATACACATACTTTAATGACCCAGAAATCCAGCCCTGGGTATGTAACCCGCAGAAACACAGGCCATGTGCACTGAGAGACTTAAGGTAAGAATGTTTATAGCAGCATTCCTTGCAATAGCCTTTGTGGAAACAACCCAGTGTCCATTAACAGGAAAATGGATAAACAAACTGTGGAATGGAATACCACACAACAATGACGTTTCAGGCACATTTCAGTATGTTTGTTACATTTCAAAATTTTTAAAAAGAAAGAAAAACGGGAATAATAGGTTTTAGTTTTCTCGACAGGATTATTTTTGCCCTGCACTTTGTCAACGGACTATAATATAATTCCATTGCTATATTTATTATGTGTGTGTATATTTTTTAAATGGAAATATTACCCGCTTTTAAAATTCTCACTGAAGATTTCTATTTACGCCTGTTCTCTAAGGAAAGCGATTATATTTTCCAAACAGAAGTTAATAGGCAAGAGTTAAGACCCAAGCCTCTTTTTAAAAATGAAAACTGGTCCTGTCTTTGATCCAAAAGGAAAGAAATCAAAGTAATGTTTGGAAGCCATAGCTGGAGGGTCCAAGGATTTACATTTCTAGGTTATGCAACAAGGACCAACCCGTGAGACGATGAGTTCTTGTGTGTGCCCTTCTTCTAGCTGACCATTCATCTCAAATAGCCTGCTCCACTACTATCTGACTTTCCTCTCGTGGGCACCAAACATGATCTAACCACAGGCCTGGGAGAGGGACACTCAGAGTCCCAGATCATCAGTGCTGCCATCTTACTGAGCATCCCTGAACGACACTGATTCTGTGTTTTATTTTTCTTTCCATTAAACTGAGGTCATAACCTTAATCTGCTTTGCTGTCTCAGTGTCTAGAATCATTATTTCAAGGCTAAAAATGAAATTTCCAGTTAAAATGTCTTCCTTTATGAGTAGATTGTAACAAATCCATGAGAGAATGAGTTTTTTTTAGCTTTTGTGTTTTGGACATTTTCAAGAATTCTTATTCTTGTATTCAGTTATGGGTTTGGTTTGGTTTGGTTTGGTTTGGTTTGGTTTGGTTTTTAGGGCCACACCTGTGGTGTATGGAAGTTCCCAGGCTAGGGGTCCAATCCGAGCTACAGCTGCTGGCCTATGCCACATCCACAAAGTGCCAGATCTGAGCCACATTTGTAACCTACCCCACAGCTCACAGCAACGCTGGATCCTTAACCCACTGAGCAAGGCCAGGGATCGAACCTGCATCCTCATGAATACTAGTCAGATTCATCTCCGCTGCACCACAACGGGAGCTCCTATTCTTGTGTTCACTTAAAGAAGCCGGAGTTCCTGTGTGGTTCAGCAGGTTAAGGATCTGGTGTTGTCACTGCAGTGGCTCTGGTCACTGCTATGGCACAGGTTTGATCCCTGGCCCAGGAACTTTGACATGCCATTTGCACAGCTGGGAAAAACAATAGAAACTGACTTCACTGGCTCTCTCCTTTTGTCTTGTGGGTAGATTTCAACATTATGAAATAGTTTAAATTACAGCTTCAGCTGGGTTTTTGGCATTTTTCAAAGATTTTCATTATTTTATTCTTTATATAGCCCTTGGAATTTGGAATTTTATTTGCTGGGTGAGAGAGACAGAGTAAGAGAGCATATACCTGAGCAAGAAGGAAGGCGACAGAGCACAGAGAGGTAGATGGTTTTATAGGCTGATGTACTTTCCACTTGAAAGCCTTGGCATGAGACATTATGAGACCAGAAAAACATGTCACTTTATGACTTAAAATGAGATTTTTGATTCTTTGTACATTTTTCTCAGTGCTATTTATTTATGCATCAAACAGAGACACTTCATTTCTTTTAAGATGAAAGCAGTAATGTCAACCTGGGAGATATCCAAGGAAAATAAAATTTAATTATGCAGAATGGATTCAGAGAACTTATAAGAAACCCTAATATTTTAATACAGAGCATCAATATATTTGATCTACAGAAAACGCTCAAGGATCAAAAACAAACAGGACTATTTTTCTTTTTATCTATAACCGTTTTTGCATCGGGGACATTTTTGAGAGTCTAAAGAAAGTTATGAATGGTACCTCACCCCAGAAAAATGTTCATAGTCAAAAAATGTTACATCCGCTGTTAGGGTATTCACAGGTGTGCTGAAGCCCACACAGTGGTGGTATATTCTTGGTTGAGAATAGGTGCTCTATTGCGGAAAAAAACCAATGTGAATATTCTTTATTAGAATAAGGGGTTCCTGTTTTGCTTCATTTGTTTTTTATAAAGACTCCAATTTTTAAAGAGCAGTTTAGGTTTATAGCAAAGTTGATAGGAAGGCACAGAGATTTCCCATATACTTCCTTCTTTGTACCAGTGGGAGCTTCTTGTGCCCATCCGCCTTCTTGGAGAGTCTGGACAAATTTGGGTGATTTTCTCCTGCTTCTGGAATCTCTCATACTAGTCCATGATCCTGAGTTTTATTTGGTGGTGTATAACAGCTTGAAAGATACTGGGGGTGCCCACCAGTTGAAAGATACTTGGGGTGGGGGCAGGCTGAAACACACTGGGATTTGCTCAGGTAAAAGACACTGAGAAGCCTGGGCTGAGTGGTTGGGTAAGGGGCTGATCTGAAGTCTTTCCTCAGTTTGACTGCCTTAATAGAATTTGTTGGGATAAAACTGAAGGTCTTACATGAGAACTTTGCTCCAAAGAAGAGGGACAAGTCTGCTCCCAGTCAGTTATAGTTTTCTCAGGAGACTGGGAAATTTACAGGAGTAAATTCCCTCACATCAGCAGGGAAACACACTCATTGATTTTCTTTTTGTTTGTTTAGGGACACACTCTTGGCATATAGAAGTTCCCAGGCTAGGGGCTGAATCGGAGCCATAGCCACGGGCCTACACCACAGCCACAGCAATGCTGGATCCTTAACCCACTGAGTGAGGCCAGGGATCAAACCTGCATCCTCATGGATTCTACTCATGTTCTTAACATGCTGAGCCACAACGGGAACTCCAAACACATTCACTGATTAAGAGACTTGCTCATCCAGGGGTCACATAAGAATTGGCCATTCAGTGATGCGAGCACACAGGGCGGTCTTAGACCACCAAAGGGAGAACTGAGCCATATAAGAGGAGCTGAAATGACTCTACAGAGACACCTAAAAGCTCACAAGCAGCACACTGGCCCACCACATGATTTCATTAATAAACTTTATCCCTGGCAAGTTCAACTTTAAAATGGGGAACAGAGCCTCTCAAACAGAGAAAAGAGGCATCAGAAAGCTAGCCTTCAACTAACACCTCGGCCAATTTTATGTACGTGTAAAACTTACACATACAAGCCTTTACTTAATCAGGAATTAAGTTAAAATATTGGTTTGAAAATGGCCAAAAGGACTTTTTTCTTGGGTACACGGTCATTAGAGAAAGCTGGCTGGATAAAACATCCTGTCTGAATTCTGACTCTGAGAGAACAAGTCCTTGGAGGAGAACTTAACTTTTCTCTCCCTGTGCCTTGAGACCAGGGCTCTCAGGAACACTCATCTATTTCTTCTCTAGTTCCTGAGACTAAGGAGAAAGAAAGGGGGGAAGAAATTTTAAATTTAACTTATTCCAACTATTATTTATAAATTAGCGAATTCTAATTGTAATACTGGATTCGTGACTAAAGTTTTAAAATGAAGCTGTGGGATCTCTGGTTGTGTGTCTATATAGATATATGTATGGTATTATCAAAATTAATCTGTAAATGAGCTCTACTTAATTGGCTTAAAGGAAATTAAGTGCTTATATAAACACTCAGAAATATAAAAGGAAACTAGCCAGAATGAACTTCGGGGCCACTTGAACTGGGAAATAGTCCACATTAAATCAATGCCTACTATTACAGTTTGTTGATTTAATTTATGTAGGCATGTCTTTAGAGTCATCGGTATTAAGTATAATACAAGGCTTAAGAGAAATCAAATAATGTCTATATCTGTTGCAAATTTGTCAGCAAAAAAATGTGGTATGATGAAATGTTTCATAAGTAAATTAAATGTAAATGAGAACTCTTTAGGAATACTTTTTTTTTTTAGCAATGTCTACTTAAAAATAATCTTTCCAGATATTTAGTAACTTGAAATTTTAGAATTGTGCTAAATTAAGTTAAATGATGAAAGTTTATTGAATACATAGGGCATTCCCAAATAAAATACAATACCGAGTTATTAATTACTGAACACTGGCTTCCAGTTACAGAGAAACGAAAGGTATCTATGACCATTAAAAAATATGTTTGGTGCTACACTGAGATATTTTCTATAAGAAAGCACGTTTTTAGAAATTATTATTATTATTATTATTATTATTATTAGGGTTGCAGCTGTGCCACATGGAAGTTCCCAGTCTAGGGGTTGCATCCGAGCTACAGCTGCTGGCCTGCACCACAGCCACAACAATGCCAGATCTGAGACACATCTGTGACCTACACCTCAGCTCATGGCAACACCGGATCCTTAACCCACTGAGTGGGGCCGGGGATCAAATCTGTGTCCTCATGGATACTAGTCAGGTTCATTTCCACTGAGCCACAGTGGGAACTCCTAGAAATTATTATTGATATTTATGTTTGCTAGTGTAAAAGATAGTTCATAATTGCTTACTTCTTAGTATTCAGTAAAAATTAAAATTTTTAAGAGTCGAGGATTCTAACTCAAATGTGTAATTAAAACTACTAGAAATAATAAGGGCAACATTTCAGCATGACAGGAAATTAGGATGTGCATTTTCAGCAAAAGAAGGTATGAAGAATGGAACTGTATTTCGTTAAAGAAAAAGAAAATAATTTTGTCCTAGAACTAGTTGTTTCTGAATGGAAAAAATTAAGTTAAAAAGTTAATTTGGACACAGATATTTATAGACGTTTTGTAGAAAAGAGTTTTATACATGGTCAGGATTGGCTAGGTTTAGGGTAAATTGAATTGAGTAAATTAATTTTAAAAGTAGGCTGGTGCAAAACCTGAATTTGGTTTCTCTCTCTCTTAAGAGGACAAAGTTTTCTTAAAATGTCGATTTACTTTTAATAATGAATTTTAAGTTTCTTTGCTATTTAAGTGATCTGTATTTGCCTTGGAAGTCTTTTATTATCACTTTGGTTGAGTGAATAAGTATTGTTTCACAGTGATCTATGGTTCTATTTGACCAAGTGTTTTAAATCTTTTTGATATTTTTGACAAACTTACCAAATCAAATTATAATGAATTTCCTTTGAGCTCTAGCTAACTTTGGGATGCTTTAAAGGGCTCTTGAAACATCCCAAAGAGAGATTTTAAAATGATTAGGCCCATTTGGTATGTTAAATCACATGAAAAGCATTGTTAAGTGAGTAGTAATCTTTGGTTATATTATATGGGTATATGTTATTAATATAGATATTCTAGAAATTATGTGGAATTCCTAAAAATGTGGTATGACCTGGTAAAATGTTATGAGTCATAATTCTCATTATTATCTTAAAATATTGTATGTCACTGCAGTAAACAAGTGTATTTGTCAATTGCATTGTAATCACGGTCAATGTCTTCTTAGTTCTTTTCTCATTCACAGATGGTTACTGTTTTACTCTGATGCTTTTGCAAAAATGCTTCCTCTTTAAGAAGACTCATAGCAAGGACTTCCTGACAAGTACAAGTTTCTGATGACTTTCAGATCATATCTTTGAGCTGGGTGAGAAATTATAGGGTTCTAATGGAAAATCTGATGGCCTCATAAAACTTATCTGAAAGGATTAGTTAGATAGACCTGAGTGACCTGGTGAATAGAGTTATAATGTTTACAGGCTCTGCCTGAAACATTACTGGCTTTTAATCTGTGTTTTCCAGATATAAGAAAACTGTTCCTTTCAAGCTAAATCTGACTTATAGAAACTTGATAAATTATACCTTTGCAAGCATAGTTGAAACATTTATCTTTCTGTCTACCTGATCCCTCCATAGACTGGAAACTCTTAGGTTTCCAATAGCTTTATCAGGGAATGTAACAGGTGCAGGGATCTCAAGGTATTTGGAGGACTTTGAAAAGGGAGGAATTCACCCAGATCTATAGATACCACAGGTAAAATCTCTTATAAGCCCTTGGTGTATTCCTGGCCTTAAAATTCATCTTTTTAAAATTCAACCTGAGATTGCCTATAAAAAGTTCCAGGAAAGCCAACATTTTAAAATATTTGGATATAGTTCTTTGTGCTGTACAGTAGGACCTCATTGCTTATCCATTCTAAATGTAATAGTTTGCATCTGCCAACCTCAAACTCCCCACCCATCCCACTTCCTCCCCTCTCCCCTCTGGCAACCACAAGTCTGCTCTCTATGTCCATGAGTCTGTTTCTGTTCTGTAGATAGGTTCATTGGTGCCATACTTTAGATTCCCCATATAGGTGATATCACCTGGTATTTGTCTTTCTCTTTCTGACTTACCTTAGTATGAGCATCTCTAGTTGAATCCATGTTGCTGCAAATGGCATTATTTCATTCTTTTTATGGCTGATCAGTATCGCCTTGTTTATATGTACCACATCTTCTTAATCCATTCATCTGTTGATGGACATCTAGGTTGTTTTCATGTCTTGGCTATTGTGAATAGTGCTGCTATGAACATTCAGGTGCATATATCTTTTTGAATGAAAGTTTTGCCCAGATGTACGCCGAGGAGTGGATTGGTGGTTCTATATTTAAATTTGTGAGGAATCTCCACATTCTTTTCCATATTGTTTGTACTAATTTACATTCCCACCGACAGTGCAGGAGGATTCCCTTTTCTCCACACCCACTCCAGCATTTTGTATTTGTTGACTTATTAATGATGGCCATTCTGAATGGTGTGAAGTGGTGCCTCATTGTTGTTTCAATTTGCATTTCTCTAATAATTAGTGATGTTGAGTACTTTTTCATGTGTCTACTGGCCATCTGCATATCTTCTTTGGAAAAATGTCTATTTAGGTCTTCTGCCCATTTTTCAACTGAGTTGTTTGTTTTTTCATTTCTGAGTTATTTATATATTTTGGAGATTAGGCCCTTTTGGTTGCATCACCAATTTTAGAAGAGCCTGTATGGTCAATCACACTTATATAAACCCAAGTTTATTGAAACCAACCTCGTTTTGCAAACAAATTTGTTTTAGTTTGGATATATTTGGCAGATATGAGGGTAATTTTAGAAAGAATGATTATGTTTCAGTAGATATTAAATTCCAGTTTAACTGAGGTCTGTATTTACTAAGACTCAATTTCCCAGACAGTTCCTTACTATTATTATAAGTTTAATTGGACTATTAAAAGAATACTCTAAGCTCATTTCTGGAGGTTACCTCAGTAATCTCTCTTTGGATAAAGATCAAATGCCCCATGACCTGCAACCAGGAGATTATGCATACTGGATAATGTGTCATTTAAAGCACTATCTCCAACCTAGGTGGAAAGGTCCTTAATCAGGTGCTTTTAATTAGCTCATGTACAGTGAAACTGAAGGGGTTGACTCTTGGATTAATATTTCTACTTAGAAAGGATTCATGCACTGGACTGGCCTATAGAGAGGGCTGATGACTTTAAAATCATCTTAAAACGATGCTCAAACAGAGATGAAACTATCAGAGCAGGATGAGATGACAATATCTGAAGTAGACAGCTGACCTAAGATGCCATACAAGACCTACATACCAATTACTTTGATAACTGCTGACACCATTGCTTATTAACCAAATGTATTTAACAATCTTTTTCAGAGTTAAAGTAATAGTAATCCATCATTAGGTTTACAATAAATTACCCATATCCAGTACTTCTGGGTTACCTTGGTGGATTTCTCCACTCCAAGGCTCTGACTGGACAGCCCTTAGGAAATTTATTTTAAAAGAAAACAATTATAGTCCTATTCAGGCCACTATTTAAATTACTAGGTTGGATTCCCTTACCTGGCTAATTCATTATATCTTCCTTGACCCCTGTCATAAATACAAATTTTTTTTTAGGGTCACTCAAGATCAGAACAGTGAACTGAATCTGTCAAAAACTATAACCTTGCATTTATTAGAAGGAAACCTCCCACAATTATGGGATGGAAATGACCAGGCTATGGTCATTTAAGTTTAATGCTTCCTTTATATTGGGAACAATTAAACTATATTAAGGTTAATCAACCTCGACACACTATGGATTTGGGCTGGGTGCCTTATTAAGTATGCCAATATATAATTTCCCTTAAAGATAAGGTTTGGTACATTACAAAGTCAGATAACCTGAGGCTGTACTGACCCATACCTAATGGAAATTCTTGGCTTAAATTCTTTTTTTTTTATTTTTTATTTCTTTACATTATACCCAGCTGTACAGCGTGGTGACAGGGTTACACATCACAAGTGGTTAGACATAGTTCCCAGCGCTATACAGTGGTATCTTCTTGCTTTTCCAGCCCAGAGGCAACAATCTACAGCTATTAGCCCCAGACCCCCCCACCATCCCATTCCCTCCCCCACCCTTTTGGCAACCACAAGTCTGTTCTCCA
>PVHT021183691.1:1124781-1139279 GCA_004024745.2 Catagonus wagneri | reverse complement strand
CTTCACTCAGTATGAGGGTCTCTAATTCCATCCATGTTGCTGCAAATGACATTATTTTATTCTTTTTTATGGCTGAGTAGTATTCCATTGTGTATATGTACCACATCTTCCTAATCCAATCATCTGTCGATGGGCATTTGGGTTGTTTCCATGTCTTGGCTATTGTGAATAGTGCTGCAATGAACATGCGTGTGCAGGTGTCTTTTTCTAGAAAAGTTTTGTCTGGGTATATGCCCAAGAGTGGGATTGCTGGGTCATATGGTGGTTCTATGTATAGTTTTCTAAGGTACCTCCATACTGTTTTCCATAGTGGTTGTACCAGCTTACATTCCCACCAACAGTGCAGGAGAGTTACCTTTTCTCCACATCCCCTCTAGCAATTGTTGTTTGTGGACTTGTTAATGATGGCCATTCTGACTGGTGTGAGGTGATATCTCATAGGAGTTTTGATTTGCATTTCTCTAATCATCAGTGATGTTGAGCATTTTTTCATGTGCTTGTTGGCCATCTGCATTTCTTCTTCGGAGAACTGTCTATTTAGGTCCTTTGCCCATTTTTCAATAGGGTTGGTTTTTTTTTTTTGCTGTTGAGCTGCATAAATTGTTTATATATTTTTGAGATTAGGCCCTTGTCAGGTGCATCATTTGACATTATTTTCTCCCATTCTGTAAGTTGCCTTTTAGTTTTCTTTTTGGTTTCCTTTGCTGTGCAAAAGCTTGTCAGCTTGATTATGTCCCATTCGTTGATCTTTGCTTTGATTTCTGTTGCTTTGGAGACTGACCTGAGAAAACATTTGTAAGGTTGATGTCAGAGAATGTTTTACCTATGTTTTCTTCCAGGAGTTTAATGGTATCTTGTCTTATATTTAAGTCTTTAATGGCTTAAATTTTTCCTTATGACCTTATTAGTGCTACTAGCTATAGTATTTGTCACGTTGCCTGTTTTACAGAATTGTCATCTCTTGCATTACCAAATTTGTGATTGAACCTTTGATAAAAAATTCTGACTTCTGAAGCCATTGATTGGACATACAGTTCTACGTGAGATCAATGACTGTAACAGTGTAACTCTAGATATGGGAAGATACAACAAGAGAGAATCTTTTCTTGGACCATAACAGACTAGTAATACAGGTGGTCCAGAGACTTTTGGCTACTGTTAAAATAGCCTGGTCCAGTAACAGCACATTGAATGAGTAGTCTATTAGTGAAATCCTTTCCTGAGCTAGGAATGAGCATTCCTTATATCTTGGGGGAAAATGGTCATGAGTACTTCTCAAACCATGGTCAAATTTATGGCAATGAAGGGGCACTGACAATTAAAAATTGTCACTTGCTGTCTGCCTCTACAAGGATAGTTCACTAGCAGTACTGTTGCTGACCCTCAACACACCCTGAAAGGCATTCAGAGCAGAGATCAGGAATGAGGCACTCTGTGCTCTGGGAAAAACTGGTAGATCAGGCCTTCAGATAGTTAGCCATTTTCAGGAGAAGATTTTATGGGCAGAAATTCTTGCATCTTTTCATATCCAGAAAAATACTAAAACCATTAATAGAGACATCTGCTTTTTGTAACTAGAGCAACCTGCAAAAATGTTGCTTGATTTGTATGTATCTCCCTTTACCAAAATTACATATTCACTAACCACCTGCCTTACTTCTTCAGAGAAGCTCCTCAGAACTATCTGAGAGGCTCTCTCCCAGGCTATAGTCTTCATTTAGCTTCAGATAAAACAACTCACAGCTCTCACATTGTGTAACTTTTTTCAGTTGGCAGAAGGAATGGAAAGTATGGCTAACAAAAGAATAACTTCATTTCAAACATTTCCTTGAGATAAATGAGTGGTATTTACAGTGTGATAATCTCAAGAAAGGGCCAAAATACAGTTGCCTGCCATTCAGAACCCCTATTTGATAGGAGAAATTAGGGCTTGCCAAAGAGCAAGACAACAAACAAGTGTTAACAAATTTTCTTCAGACACAAGGGCCAATGAACTACCTTGCTACTCCTGTTTGGGTCATTATTTTTGACTAAGACTTATTGGACAAGTTTACCCCAAATGTTGTTGTTATGGGTAAATGGGTAAATAAGAAGTTGAGATGAACTGAAGTTCTCACAAAGTTACACTTTATAACAGTGCCAAGCCCTAGGCAAAATTCTGAGGGCATTACAGCCAGCCTTCACCACCATCCCCACTCTTGACAACACTACAGATGTCTCAACATCATGCATTCTCTGCATATATTCTCCCACGCTGCGACCAGTCCTCCCCATGTAGTGCCCTAAGTTCTAGAATCTAGTCTTCTGGATGCTTTGTACAGCCTGAGAGCTAAGAATGGACCTTATACTTTTCTAAAAAATAATTGTATTCATACTAAAGACATGCAAATTTAGGTTGAGGGAGATTATTTTCCTAAGGTCCTATAGTTTATCAAGGTCTGAGTCAGGATCTAATCCAAGGTCTGTTTCTAGGACAGAACACTTACTCCATATGCTGTGCTATGAAGTACAACTTTTGTTTTGTTTTGCTTTTTAGGGCCTCACCAGTGGCATATGGAAGTTCCCAAGCTAGGGTTCAAATTAGAGCTATAGCTGCCATCCTATGCCACAGCCACAGCAATGTGGGATCTGAGCCATGTCTATGATCTACACCATAGCTCACGGCAATGCCAGACCCCTGACCCACTGAGTGAGGCCAGGGATCAAACCACTTCCTTATGGATACTAGGACTAGTTGGATTCATTTTCACTGAGCCACAGTGGGAAATCCCAAAACTTTACACTTTTAAGTAGTTGGAAACAATCAGAAGAAGACTAGTTCATGCCACATGAAAATTATATGGAATTCAAATTCCAGTGTCCTTGGAGGAACACAGCCATGGCCCATTTGCTTGCCTATCATTGACAGCTACTTTCCTGATACAACTGCAGAGCTGAGTAGTTGCAGCAGAGACCACAGGCCCTGCAGGCCTAAAATATTTACCATCAGGCTCTTTACAGAAAATCTTGGTCAAACTCCTGGTCTAGACCACTGTTTCCCAAGAGTCATTTCTTAGAACCTTACCAAATTTATGAGATGCCCCTAAAGACAGAGTCCCATGTCAAAAAACTGTGGGAGGTTCTTTATGTTACATGCTCCACTGAGAGGGAACAAATTCACTTCAGTTTATTAAATCTGTGAACAGCAACTATGGCTTAAAAAAATAAGTTGAACTTGGTGTTTCCCAACTTCATTTGAAGATGGACTCAGTTTTTCCAAATAATACCCATGAATATACCTATAATCATCTCAAGAACACATTTTGGGAAATGCTGCTCTGGATCAGTTCTTCTCCTTTCCCTATTAAAATATATCTGTTCCATTTCTTCACATCCACACCTGGAAGCTATCGCTTTGGCAATAAGAGAAGGATCTTGTCTTAACAAATTGAGAAGTATATTTCTCAGTTTACAGAATTTTCGTATGGTCCTTATGAATGAGTCTTCCCCAAATATGAAATAGAGATAGTAACAGTTTTCTTGCATCATGGTAGTGATACGCAGGCAAGTAAGAGAATGTGCATGATAGGTTTCTAATTACCAGAACATACCATACAGAGATAAAACATGATTACTCTCACCTCAAATCAGGAAATCAGCAACAATCTGTTGGAGTCTCCTAACTCCATTTTTCCTCATTCGATTATTTCTGTATGTGGCTGCCAACTAATTTCCTAGAACTACATTTTTAAAAATGTAATCCTCTACTCAATTACACATAATTGCTCCTTATAATTGCTAAGTGCAATGTTTTAAAATTGAGTTCGACAGAGTCATAGAGCTCCATATAGCTGACTCGGGTCCCCTAAGGATGGGAAGGGTAGACATAGACCATGTATCTCCCACTCACTCTTTAACTATCTTATATATTGGAATTTCCAAATAATATTTCATTTAAAAAGGAATTCAGCTGCTAAAAATATATTAGAAAGCTAGTATGCCCAAGTTAATCTCTCGGTGTGATTTTTGAAATCTCCAGACCCAACTTTGTTTCCCATATCTTTGCATAGTCATCCTCCTTTCCAGCAGGATATTGATAGGACTGGCTCCCTGTGAGAGTTGATCAGTGCTGTGCTATATTCCGGGAACACCAATTTCTATTATTTTTAAATGAGTGACTAATTTTGAGCCATAGATTAAACCTTAGTTATGTATATTTTTGAAGTTTAGGGATGCTAATTATACCCTGACCTGCGTTCTTAATTAACTGATAAAACAAGGAACTAAATAAAGTATAGAACATCGCTTTATTTCTCATAATTTGGATTAAAGGACATGGCAAATCTTCTCCTCTCCCTTTCCCTTTCTGGTCTAGGGATCTACAAAATCCTAACTTATCCACCCAGATATAGAGAGAGAATTTGGAAGACAGTGATCCTGCTGATAGGTGCTCTACTTGATTTTACTTCCCCACGAAGACAAAAAGCACAAGCTCCAACCGTCTATTGTATATATTTTGCCTCAGGCTTTCTTTTAAGAGAGAAAAACTCAGCCCTGTCTGAGTTTCAGTGCAATGTCCCTGGAAATTAGCCATACTTTGTTCCTTGGGGAGGAAAAGTTGGAGGAGAGTAGAGTGAGAGGTCAGAGGTAGTCCTTTGTTACACCTCTTCCTAATGATCGGCGTAGACTTTCTCTCATGCATGTATGTAGAAAGGGGACCAAAGGTTCTCCTCCACATACATACCTCACACATGTTTGTTTTATGCCTATACACATGTTTGTTTCATGAGCATTTTGTCACTCCTCTGGGTTAGTGACCATTTCTACATCTGTGTGACACTCTATTTACCAAAGATGGATACAACAGTATCTCCCACCCCACATGCTCTTTGAGAACCTTGCCATTCCTTCATCAAGAGATGGGGGTCTATTCTCTTCCTCTTGAATCTGGGCGATACAGTCTTTTGACTGCATCAGTGATTAGAGTATAACATTCTGACTTCCAAATCTAGATAATAAAGATGCCAGGTACTTCTCTCTTATTCTTTGGGAACAGTCTCTCTTGGATACTCAAGATCAAGGCCCAGCCAGGAAGCTTGTGGAGAGGCTATTTGGAGAGGGACAGAGTCTTTGCACAGCCCTGGTTGAATTCCCAGCAGACAACCAGCATCAACTTCCCTGTCACAGGAAAGGGCCAGCTTGAAAGTGTATCATCCAGCCTTCAGTAAAGTTGCCTCAGCTGATGAGCCATCCCCCGCCAAGCTCTGTCCAAATTTCAGATTGATGAGCAAAACAAATGGTTGTTTTAGGGTAGTTTGTTATTTAGCAATAGATAATTGATATAATATCTAATGAATATAAATCTTAAAGCAGCAGCACCAGAGATGGGCTGGGAGAATTTGGGTGAGTCATCCTATGGAATGCCATGAATGAGTTCAACATGAAAGACAGGGTCTTTGTCCCTAAAGCAAGCCAGCTTTTGTGTGATTATCAGTATAATCAGCACACTGAGCTGCCCCAAGTTTTCAACAATAAAAGAAAGTGCAGGGGAACTACTGCAATTAGCTTCTGTAACTGGGAACTTTGTGAAAGGAATTTCTCTCTGCTAGGGATAATGGGCGAGGTGTAAGAATGTCAGCCCTGAGCTTAAAATGTCTTTATTTTGTTCAGAGTGCCTCACAGTGGGAAATCAAACTACCTTCTTCAAACACCTCGCTCTCAGTCACCAAATCCTGCCTGGACAATCATTTCGAAAGACTAGCTATGATTTTCAACTTGTGGGACTTCCTAAAAGCATGTGGACTCTCCCCCAGGACATTTGCATATTTCCCTCCCTTGTTTTTCCATTGGTCTTTTAGAGTCCTGAAGACTTTAGGCAGATTAAAAAGTCATAGAAATAGACTGTATGAAAGCACCTCCAGGAGTAGATTAGAAATGATGCTGTGAGTAATTAGAACAAGGATGAATCCAGTAGTTTATTGGGATTCCAGAAGCATCCAGATTCACCCCTCTGCATAGACCAGAAAGCTCAGAGAGGCCTAGGAAAAGTGAGAAGAGAAGAATCCATATTTAAGAGCTCTCCTGAATCAAATTTCAACTACTTTGAGGTTAATCATCTTAATTTGTTTTACCGGATATGAAGTGAATCCCCTGCCAATTCCTACCACTTATATTGTCAATTTTTTCTCTCGTTTTTATTCAGTTCATTAGTCAGGTAAAATGTTCAAATTCTTCTTAGGCTCTTTCTCTCTCTCCATTTATATATAGTGATAGATAGATAGATAGATAGATAGATAGATAGATAGATAGATTTTGATATATAGATATATACAAGGCTATAAGATATAAATAATAATAAGATATAAAGGATAATATATATATTCTACTCTGGGTGGGAATTTTTTGGTGAACTTTTAAACCAAAGTGATTCAGACATAAAGAAACATAAATATATTGTACATGAGAGATGGATGGAATTTTACAGAACACACCATATAACTGCAATTAAAATCAACAAGTGGTATTTCTAGTACCCTAGAAGACTCCTTATACCCTCTCCTTGCCATTGTTCAACACCACCTTCCATGATGAATATTCTAATTCCATCAAATGTTAGAATTTGATATCTAAAATTGTCTCTCTCATGAAATATTCCAGTGTGTATTTTATTTTGCTCAGGGTTATACTGACCCCTTGGCTTACCTCCTTTCTTTCCCTGATTCGTCGTCATTATTCCCAGGGCATGAGATGCCACCCTTAGATCACTTCTAAAATTCAATGGCGAATAATCTGGTGAGCAAAGACAAAGAAGCAAATGTCAGGGCTGGAGGCATCTTAAAGATGGAGCATCTGGTTCAAATGCAATTTGTCTGAATTTATAGAAGAAAAAAAAACTATGGCCCAGGGAGACTAAGGGGTTATTCTTCAATCATACAACTAATTAATGGAAGTTCATGTCTATACTTTCTGCTACACAGCAGTGCCTCCATACTACCTTTCCAACATATACATCTAAGGTCAAGGAGAAGAAAAACTCACTAACTAAATTATGTTAACTTGACATGTTGTCCCTATGAAAGGAAAATAGACCACCTATTCTTTCTCCATGAAGTCAAATACTTTTATTAGCCTCTTTGAAACATTTCATAATATCAGAACAATTTTTTTTCTCTCACAGTTTGACAGAGCTTGCCCTTTTATCCCATTAATTCACTCTTTCATTAATTCCTTCATCATTTAACAAATATGTATTGATTATCTATTTTGTGCCAGTATTGTACTTATGTTCTAGAGATATAACAGCAAATAAAAAGAGAAAATCCTTGTCCCCATGCAACTTACATTCTAATGGGGGAGCAGTAAGGAAATAAATTAGAAAATATATTGTGTGTTCAATAATGATGAGCATTATGGAAAAAACAACAGAGAAGTGACAGTTGGAGGATGAGGTGAGGTGAGGTGTTCTTTTGAGATAGGTGAGCAAAGGTTTCACACAGGTCACATATAAGTAGACTCTTAAAGGAGGTAAAGGAGAAAACCATGCAGACAGCTGGGGGAGAAACATTCTAGGCAGAGGAAACAGCAAGTGCAAAGGCCCTGAGATGGGACTGTATTTGGTATGTTCAAGAGGTCAGTGTGGCTACAGCAGAAGAAGGAAAGGGTGAGTGATAGGAGATGAGGGCAGAGAGGCCACAGGGAGCCATATGGGCCACCATAAGAACTTAATTCTTCTCTGAGAACTATGGGGATCAACTGAGAGTTTGGGCCAAGATGTCCATGATATTCCTTATGATTAATAGAATCAGTCTGGAAGCTCTGTTGAAATTAGTGTTTAGCCAAGGTGGGATGGAGGCAAGGACTCTTCACAGGAAGCATCTTTGGACCAATGTGATAATAATGGAGGTGAAGAGAAGTGGTTAGATTTAAGATATGGTTCATAGTTAGGACCAAGAGAATTTTGTTACCACAAAGGAGAGTGAATCTAAGTGTGGTGGTTAAAAAAAAAACAAAATAAATAAATAAATAAAACAAGAACAAAACAAAACAGGTGAAAATCCTTTGATACTCCAACCGTCTTTAGATCTTTATCTCCTCTCCTTGAATCACATGGACTTATGATTATTTTGGTCAATAGAGTAGTGGAAGTGATGGTTGGACACCTCTGAGACTGAGTCATGAAGGCTATTCATTTTGGTCTTTTGGAATGCCTACCTCCTTTCTGGACCCCAGCTTTCATGCTATAAAAAGTCCAAGCATACAGAGAGGCTAAGATGCAAGTGCCCTGGTTGACAGTCCCAGCTGAGCCCAGCCTTCAAGCGTGCCCAGCCCAGGCACCAGGGAGAAGAAGCTTCCTGATGATTCTGCTAAATCATTTAAGCCTTAGGAGCTGAGGCCTCATACATCATGAAGAACACATAAGCATTTCCACTGTGCCCTTCTGAGTTCCTGACTCTAATAATCTATGAGCGCAAACTAAGTCACAAAGTTTAGCAAGTTTGTTAACATAGTAGTAGATGGCTAGAACAGAGACTCCATGTAGGGGTACCTGCAGTACAGAACATCAACAATAATCTCTCCACCCAGATTACACTCAATCACATCACAAAGCCTACTGAACAGCTCTCCAAGGTCTGGGGACAGAAATTGTGCCATCATTATCCATGTGTAAGCATACTAGGAATGGGTAATGGCCCTGAATTCACTATCTCCCACTTACCAGTAATAAAACCCCTGCCAACTACTTGAAAAGCCAGATTGAACAGATGCACTCAGCAATCTGGTTCTTCTCTATATTAGCATTAATTACAATCATTTTGCTTTCACTGGCTTTATTTTTATTAATATCTCCTCAAACAAGCCAAAAAAAAAAAGAAAAGAAAGAAAGAAAGAAAAAAGAACAAATGCCTTCATACATGGGCAAGATTCCACAAGTTCAGTGACACAAACCAGGCATGTCTCAAGACAGACATGATTTACTCTCCATATACTCAGTACTTATGTCTGAAATTGAGAGGGACCAAGGATTCATTGACTGAGGAGCCATGGTGGACTCAGGATCATCCACTGGACTTCTCTAAGTCTATTTCTCATGCTGAAAGGAGAGAAAAAAAGCTACTGAATTATTGCAGTTAGCACTGTCCTGTGCTCTCAGAGCCCAAATGAAATTAGGCAATAGTTCTGCTAGAAATAGAATTCTCTAGAATAGATTCTCTCTTCCTAGTCCCTTATGGTTCAGTGGTTATAAAAAGCTGCATTTCTATTTATCCATCCAATAAAGATTTATCAAGAAACTACTCTATGCCAGGCCCTTTACTAAAGGCAAGAAATACAGAGGTAAAGACAGGACAAGACTCATTTTTCAAAGCTCATCCTAAGTACAGTTCCCTCTGTACTAGGAACAATGCTGGTATTCACCCAGTTCATTTTCTTTTCCTTCTACACTCTCTTGGAAAACTAACTTCCCAGTTTTCCTTATAGTTAAATTTGAGTCATGTGACTAATTTCTTGCCAATGGACCATCTGGCCAATGTGATGTCTGTATGACCACCCTGGCCATAAACCCTCTGGGCAGTTCTCTACGTACTTTCCGGTCCTTCTGTGGGAGCCTTAGAGGCCATGTGCTCAAGATAGTGAACTCACATGGGAAAAGGGGCCTGAGTCCTTGAATGACCCCATGGAGCAGAACCAATCTGCTGGCCACATTGAATGGTGACAATCAAACAGTTAACTTTTATTGTGTGAAGCCACTAGGATCTAAGTTGTTTCTTTCTTCAGTTATTCATTCCCTTCCTGTACCTGCCCCACAACTAATGCAAAAGTTTCTTTAATTGCCACATGATTTAGAGCCTACTCAGAAGAAAGAAATCACACCACTTTTTAAAATTACAGTAATACACAGAATATAAAATTTACCATCTTAACCAGTTTTAAGTGTACAGTGTTAGGTATATTTACATAGTTGTGCAACCAACTTCCAGAAGTATTTTACCTTGCAAAACTGAAATTTTATACCCATTAAACAACTTCCATTTTCCTCTTTCCCCAGCCCCTGGAAACCATCATTCCACTATCCATTTCTATGAATTCGACTATTCTAGATATCATATATAATTGGAATCATACAGTATTTGTCTTTTTGTGACACCTATTTCATAGCATAATGTCCTTAAAGCTTATCCATGTTGTAGACTGCGGAGGAACTTTTTTTTTAAGGCTGAATAACATTTAGTTTTGGATAGATAGATAGGCAGACAGATTCTGTTTCTTCCTTCATCTGTCAATGGACACTTGGCTTGATTTCACCATTTGGGTATTGTGAATAATGTTGCTATGAACAGTGGTGTACAAATACCTCTTTGTGATCCTGTTGTTGATTCTTTTGGATATATACTCAGAATTGGAATTGCTGGATTATATGGTAATTCTATTTTTAGTTTTTTTGAGGAAACTCCATATCGTTTTCCCTATTGGGTGCACCATTTTTCATTCTCATCAGTGGTGCACAAAGAGTCCAATGTCACATCCTCACCAACTTCACACCAGACTTTTTGAACAGTCTGAATTTAATATAAAGAATTGTTAACTAGGTAACTGGAAGGGTAAAAAGGAAATACTAAGGTTCAGGGAGGCATCAACTGCAAGCGGTAGCTAAGGTTCCTCTGGCTGAGGGTAAGAAGATAAAAGGTAGAAATTACTAAATTTAGAGACTTAGAGGAGGATCTTGGAGGCTGGGATCTAGACCCCTGCAGAGTGGTCACGAGTTGGCTTGGTTCTCCTCTGAGAGGTGGCAATGAGGCTGATTCTGTGACACTGGATTCAGCTGCTGCTACACGAACTCACTGCCACTGCCAGAGTGCGGTTGCCAGGGTGAAGTGATGCTGTCAGGAACCCAAAGCAAATAGGTAGAGTCCCCTTTTCCTTCCCCACGCCTGAGATCTTCCTCTAGCGCCCTCTGTCGGCAGAGCCTAACAGGGAGCGCCTGGAAAAGCAGAAATGTATGTGATTGTAGAGTCCCAAGCCATGTCAGAAAGCCAAAAATGGAAAGGCAGTTTTAGAGCTGAGAGGCAGTAACTCAACCTCCACGCCCACCAGGGAGCGACCCCTCTTTGCACAGCACTCTTGGCATTTTGCTGGCTTTCTCACATGGCACATATCAGCTTCTACCTTCAATGGGAGTCTTTGGGTATGCCTTAACTCCCCGGTTCCTGTATAAAGGCCTTTAAGAGTAAGACCAGTGGCTGATTCATCTCTGCATACCTTCCTGATGCCCCCACCCACCAAAGTCTAACACAATAGTTATGCAAATTGACGTGCAACACTTTTGTCGAATGAATGAATTTAATCCCAAATGAGTAAGTGGGCAGTGGCTGGAAAGGAGCAGGAAATGAACACGGAGGAAGTCCAACCATCATGAAAGTCACTGCAGATTTGTGTATTGAATGGAATATGGGCTGAGATACTTATAAATGCTGGTAAAAAGCCGACTCACACCAACTTTGTGTAGATGCTCTAAGCTAAGACCTAATTGCCGGTTTCCCACAAGCCTGCAGTTACTTTGGTTTTGGCACCTCACCTCTGGCAATGGAGAGGTGAAGAACGGGAGGACAGGGCCTGTCCCGAGTCCCACCACTCTGTACAGACAGCCTAGAGTCTCTTCATGATCTGCTCAGAACACTTTGGACCAGTTCTTAAACTCTCAACAGTGAAATCTGGCAGAAACCCTGAAGAGGTGTTGGCCCTGTTATTATTGCTGTTTAACCATTTATCCTCAGACTTGGTGGCATAAAACAACAACAGTTTCACCTCATTCTGTTTCAGGAATTCAGGATGAAAACAGTGGCGATGGTGTGTCTTTGCGCGTCTGCAGTCTCAGTTGGGAAGGCTCTGTTACTGGAGGAGATGCCGGGGGAGAGAGCTAGAATACAGGCATACCTGGGAGATGTTGCGGGTTCCACCCGGACCACTGCAGACCACTACAATACAGCAAATGTTGCAATAAAGTGAGTCACATGAATTTTTGGTTTCCCGGTGCCTAGAAGTTATGTTTATACTATCCTGTAGTCTATATGTGTAATAACATTATGTCTAAAAAAAACAATGTGCATACCTTAATTTAAAAATGCTTTATTGCTAAAAGTTGTTAACCAGCATCTGACAACGAACACAGCGTTGCCATACAGTCTCAATTCATAAAAAAAAAAAACAAAACACAGAAGGTTTAATAAAATGAGATATGCCTATAATCTGGGTACAGCCTCACTCACGTGTCTGGAGAGTGATGCGGACTGTCTGCTGAGGTTGACTGGAATATGCACTTGTGGCCTCCCCATGTGGCCGGGCTTCCTCCCTTCATGGTAGCCTCAGGAGAGTCAGGCTTATTCCATGGTGGCTCAGGGGTCCACAGCAAGTATCCCAGGAGAAAAAGTGGAAATTTTTATGTCTTAGCCTCAGGATGTGCAGAAAAAGGAAACCTTATACACCGCTGGTGGGAATGTAAATTGGTACAGCCACTGGGACAACAGTGTGGAAGTTCCTCATATTCTAAACTAAAAATAGAACTGCCATATGCACCAGCAACTCCTCTCCTGGGGTATATATTTAAAACAAAAATAAAAACACTAATTTGAAAAGACACATACACCCCAATGTTCATAGCAGCATTATGTACAGTTGCCAATACATGGAAACAACCCAAGTGTTCGTTAACAGATGAATGGGTAAAGAAGAGATGGTATATATGATAGAATATTACTCAGCCATGAAAACGAATGAAATTTTGTCATATGCAGCAATATGTGTGGACTTAGAGGGCATTATGCTAGGTGAAATAAGTCAGCGAAAAATAAATACTGTATGATGTCGCTTATATGTGGAATCTAAAAATACCACAAAATAATGAACGTAACAAAAAAGAAACAGACTCACAGATATAAAGAACAAACTAGTATGGGGTGAGGAGGGACCATATACAAACTATTGGGTATAAGGTATGCTCGAGAACGTATTGCACAACACAGGGAACATAGTCAATATTTTGTAACAACTGTAAATGGAAAGTATCCTTTAAAATTGTGTAAAAAAATAAAAATTAAAAAAGAAATCATGGAGATTGGATTAAGATGGCAGAATAGAAGGACTGGAGCTCAACTTCTCTCCCGAAAAACAGCAAAACTAAAACCAAATGCTGAGCAGCCTTCAACCAAATGGACTGTAAACTTCCAAAAAAGATATTCTACTCCAGAAGACAAAGAGGAGACCACATCAAGAGGTAGGAGGGGCGATTACACGATAGAAGCAACCCCATACCTCCTGGGTGGGAAGCCCCACAGACTGGAAAGTAACTGCAGCACAGAGACTCAGTTACAGGACTGAGAGTTCTGAGCCTCACGTCAAAACCCCACGCCTGGGGATTGGGCACAGGGAGAAAGAGCCCCCGGAGCATCTGGCATTGAAGGCCAGCGGGGCTTGTGTGCAGGAGCTCCACAGGACTGGGGGAAATAGAGACCCCATCCTTGAAAGGCACACACAGACTTTCACGTGCACTGGGTCCCAGGGCAAAGCAGTCTCCATAGGAATCCGGGTGGAACCTGACTGCAATTCTTGGAGGATCTCCTGGGAAAACAGGGGTGACTGTGGCTTGTTGTGGGGGAAAGGCATTGGAGGTGAAGCTCTCGGGAACATTCATTAGCCTGCATTCCTCTGGAGGGGGCCATTTCTGGGAAAATCTGGTCCCTCCCATCAGCACTGAGAAGCCCCAGGCCAAACAATAATCCAGGTTGGATCACAGCCCCACCCATCACTAAACAGGCTGCCTAAAGACCCCTCAGGCACACAGCCAGACTCTAATCTCATCCAGAGACAAAGCCCCACCCATCAGAGGCATAGGAATCAACCCCACCTACCAGTGGGCAGGCATCACTCCCTCCCATCAGGAAGCCTACAGCAAGCCCCGCCCATACCAGCTTTAGTCACAGGGGAGGCAAACGTCAGAACTAAGAGACGCTACAACTCTACTGTTGGCAAAAAGGTCACCACACCAAAAACCTATAAAAATGAAAAGACAGAAAACTCTAACTCAGATAAGGGAGAAAGAGAAAAGCCCAGAAAAACAGCTCAGTGATGAGGAGATTACCAGCCTCTCAGAAAGAGACTTCAGACTGTTGATGCTGAAGATGATGCAAGGCATTGGAAATAAACTGGAGGCAAAGACTGATCATTTACAGGAAACACTGAGCAGAGAAATACAAGCTGTAAAAATTAAACAAGAAGAGATGCAAAATACAATCACTGAAATAAAAAATTCATTAGAAGCAGCCAACAGTAGAATACAGGAGGCAGAAGAACAAATCAGCGAGGTGGAGGACAGATTAGTGGAAATCACTAATGCGGAAGAGAAAAGAGATAAAAGATTGAAAGGAAATGAGCTGAGTCTCAGAGAACTCTGGGATACTGTTAAACGCACCAATATCCGTATTATAGGGGTGCCAGAGGGAGAAGAGAGAGAGAAGGGGACAGAAAAA
>PVHT021183691.1:1104842-1123781 GCA_004024745.2 Catagonus wagneri | reverse complement strand
GGCAATAAGAACATATATATCAGTAATTACCTTAAATGTTAATGGACTGAATGCCCCAACCAAAAGACATAGACTAGCTGAATGGATACAAAAACAAGAAAACAACCAGTGGATCACTGAAGAAATCAAAGAGGAAATTAAAAAATACCTAGAAGCAAATGACAACAAAGACATGACACTCCAAAACCTCTGGGATTCAACAAAAGCAGCGCTAAGCGGAACAAACATAAATTGTTCCTAAGCCAACCTTAGGAAACAAGAAAAAGCTCAAATAAACAACCTAACTTTACATCTAAAGCAGCTAGAGAGGGAAGAAGCCAGGTCAAGGAAAGAACCTAAATGCCCATCGACAGAGGAGTGGATAGGGAAGATATGGTACATACACATAATGGAATATTACTCAGCCATTAAAAGGAACGGAATAACATTTATAGCAACATGGATGAACCTAGAAATTATCATACGAAGTGGAACCAGTCAGACAGTTAGACAGCAACACCCAATGCTACCACTTACATGTGGAAACTAAAGAGACACAATGAACTTCTTAGAAGAACAGACAATGACTCACAGATTTTGGAAAACCTTGGTTTTTCAAATAAGACAATCTTGGGGGGTGGGGGGATGCACTGTGGGTTTGGGACACAAAATCTATCGTATTGACTTATGATCTTTGTACATCTATAACTGAAATAAAATTGTTAAAAAAAAAAAAAGAAATCATGGTGTGCTGCTTCTGCCTCATTCTGTTGGTTACAACTGAGTCATAAGCTCACCCATATTCGAGGGGAGAGGATGCGGACCTCATCTGAATGAGTGTCAGTGGGGTCAACTGCAGAAAAGCATATGGGATAAGAAGCATTTTTGCAAATGTTTTGGGAAAACAGCCCATCACAGTCGGTAAAATCATACGCCACATTTTCCAGATGAGGATGCTGAGGTCTAGAGAACCTGGAAAGTGGCTTGCAAAGGTCCTTCAATCAGTTCTCAGAGTTCTAAGAAATTGCAGTTTTTCCAGCGCTGCCGTAACAAATTCCACATACTAAGTGGAATTTACACAACAGCAGATTTATTCCCATCCCTTCTGGAGGCTGGGTTTGGCAAGGCCATCCCTCTCTGACAGCTCCAGAAGAGAATTCTTCCTGGCCTCTCCTGGTGGGTTCTCAGCAATTTGGAGCTCCTTGGCTCATAGGCCCTGCACTCCAATCTTTGCCTCGCATCACCCGGCGTCCGCCCTGTGTGTGTGTGTGCACATCGTCTTCTCTCTGTACCCAAATCTCCCCCTTGCATAAGCACAACACTTACATAGGATTAAAGCCCACTTTAATGACATCGCTTTAATTTGATTACTTCTGAAAAGGCTCTATCTCCGAATAAGATCACAGCAGGAGGAGTGTGGACTTCAAAATATTTGGGGGGCTGAGGGTGGAGGGATGGGGGTGGAGCTGCGACTACAGTTCAACCCATAGCACCATCCTTCATGAAACCTATGGGAGGAGAACCTAGAGATTCATCCTGGATAAGACTTAGAAACACAAGCAACAGCGGTGCCGAAGGAATTTCTCTGCCAGGTTAGGCCTGGGCCAAGGTGTTGAAGGTGTTCTAAGAGAAAAAAAAAAAACTGGGCTTGTTGGAACATAATGCCTTCATGCTACTGAAATTTTTGATGCCAAATATAAACAGAGGTCAGCCTGTGCCATCAGAGAGGATCCAAGTAATTCCAAAGAGGTCGGATGCTGGAGTCATTTCTCTCTCCCCTGTATCGAAGGGCGATTGATGATTAAACCGTAGAAGCAGTTTGGGCCCCAGCAGCCCACACAATCCACTGACAAGCAGAGGTGGTGGTGGAGGAGATGAAAAAACTAAACCCAAAATATGCTGTTTTTTTCACCCCTGGCTTTGATTTGTGAAACGTTCCCTTCCACCAAAACAGTGCTGTGAACCAGATGATTCAGGCAAAAAAAGAGGGCCCGTGGGGGCTCAGCAAAGCTAGAGGGAGCCCTGGATATGAGGAAAACTGTACTCTGTGTCCTTTCCTCCAGAATTTAGGGGCGTACAAAGCGGTTTTACACTGTTCACCAATAACAGCATCAGAAGAAACGAGAAGTGTTACCTTTTACCGAGGGGCCATTGATCTGAGCCACCTGTAGCTTTGCTACAGAGTTTTGCTCATATCCCTGCCAATCCCATCACTGTTTGCTGGCATGCTGGCTTCTGGTATAGGTTTTACCTTCTAGAGCTGAATCCTTTTGTTGGAGGGCTGCCCTCAGTATGCTGGAGCCCACTTTTCTGGCCTCAGTGGGAGCTGGAAGTGCGGGGGAATTTACATACTCCCTCCCCTTGCTCTGGGCAAGCCTTTATCTACTGAGGCACAGATGTGGGAGTGTGCACAAGGGGTACAATTCCCCTGATCCCTCACTGCTCCTCTGTGTCAGTAGCTGTGCTCTCCTATAAAGAAACTCTGCGAGATGCAGGCAAAATTACTCTGTCACATATGGCTTGATACCTCACCCTTAGGTGGCCCCCTTCTTCTACCTTCTCAATTTCCCACTTCTTTCCTGGTTTTTATTAATAAGAGTTCCTAATAATAATTTTTGCATCCATTCTCATTTCGAGGTTTGTTTCAGGGGCCCAATGAGACACCAACTTAGAAACTCTGGTTTTGAGCAGACCTGCCAATCACATCATAATTAGTGGCTGTTTCAACTTTCAAATCAGTTTTCTCTCTGCTACATTATATTGCCTCTTCTGTGAACATCACCTAGTCATAATCACATTTAGCTTCTAATTTGACACCTGATCCAAGGAAGGGAGAAAATGCCATTTGGGAGCCACCAGTCTTGGGGACCAATTTCCTCCTGGCACGTCTAAACATCTGCCTTTTTACTTCTTGCTTATCTTATAAATTATTTTAGCTGCTGTGGAGCCCCAGCACTTTGGGCATAATGAGATCACTTGTTCTTATTTGTAGGAAAAGCCCTGCCTAAGCATTTGGTTCTGTTTTAAATTTACCACCTTGAGCAAGCCACAACCTCTCTGAGTTTCATTGCTTCATCTTCTCACCTCTAAAATGAGATAGTTGTGGAGCCCTTTTTTTTTTTTTTCCCTCCCTAGGAGAATAATTTGTTTCTGTGGTGGGGTTTCTGCGGCACTTTGTACATACTCATTTTATAAATCATATCACATATATTACACACATATTTTATTCACATCATACAGAGCTGGTGCCACAGCAGAAAGCACTATGTAGGTTGTGAGCTTCAGAGTCAGACCTGGTTTTGCCACTTACTAGGTGTGTGACCTTGAACAAAGTATTTACCTCTCAAAACCAAATTTTACTCATGTGCAAAATAAAGACTGTCGTACCTACCTCATACTGTTGTATTGAGGATAAAGGTAAATAATGAAACAATGAGTAGATGGGTAAGCTTTCAAAAATGGCTACTATCATTTTCATGAATGCCTTCCTCCATAAACAATTCATGTTTTATTTACTTCAACGTACATTTTATTGATCTGAAACAAAAACTATGACTCTTAAAACAGACAGCTTAAAGAATGCTATAAATTACAGATTCCAGAGTCAAAGGGAATGCTTGTTTTCTTCCTGTGAGCTCACTCACAGTAAACATTTGCCATGTCCCAGGCAAAAGCACACACCACCCACCTGCCTGCCCCCACCAACTCCCAGCCTGCCAAAGAAGACAAACATATTTCATGCAGACCCAGCAGGTCTTCCAGCTTTAGTCTGAGGTCATCTTATCTGTCCTCAAAAGCTTTTGAAAAGGGAAGTGAAAGAGAGAAGAAAGTCTCAGCTGTTTCCATGGCCCACTCAGTAAGCCAGGGCAGTATTATGCCACTTTCATCTTGGAAACCCTGTGTGTCTATTAGCAAAACAGGGGTCCTTTGTCGTCCCCTGGAGACAGAGGAGCCTGGACAGGGCGGAGGCTGACCGGCACAAATGGCCTCGGGACATCAGCTCTATTTTAGTTTTGCATCTTCTCAGTACTTCCACCCCTGGGCTGGACGTCCCATGCTGCTGAGAAGCTCTTGCTGCTCATTTTTTCCAGGGCTGGGGCCTGGGAGTAGGGTATCAGTGTTCAGGTTTCGCTCACATCTAATTTCCATCTCTCAGGACAATAACAAGACAGAAATCAATGTGTACTGACTGACTGAATAATTAAATGAAATAATGCGTGAGTTATACCGGCGGAGTTTTGTAGGATCCACCACTTTTGTTGCTCTCTGCCTCTGACATTGTTATTTGGCACTTTTTAAATTCAGGCTAGAGAGTAGGGAGAAAAGCTAATTTATAAAGTCCTACCATCTACACGTGGTACATTCGGTCACTTCATGCTCCCAGCAACTCTATTTTATGAAAAAGGGAAGTTCAGGAAAATTAAGTCATTCTCCTAAGTTCCCACAGATAATAGGTGGCAATTTCAAGACTCAAACTCCAATTTTCTGATGTAAACGTTCATGATCTCGCCATTATTCCATGACATTTCTCAGCCTTAGAGGGAGTGCTTATTGGTACAGAAAAAAAAAGAAAAAGAAAAACAATGGGGTGCCTGATCCTTGAATTAAGTAGTCTTTCTGTTGAATGACATCCAGACCACTTTTGCTAGACGGGGAGTCCGCTCCTGTTATGGATGTCCTGAAATGGGGACAAAATTTGTTCATCCCACAAAACTTGACAGAACAGCCTCCACATTCTGGCATCATCTGCGAAAGCAGTCCCCAAGACAGCTCTCTAGGAACTGCCCGGGAAAGCCCTCTTGACTTCTCTTTTAAGGGAATGATTAAAAAATGAATCTGTGTTTCTTTTTTCACAGTAGCACTGACAGCATCAGAAGAGGGGTGGGTATTAAAGGAAATGGATTTCATTTTAGACTTTTAATGCATATCTGAGGAATATGCACAGAGATGGTGATCACACGTGGGAGAAGAGTTTAGAAGGCCTACATTCCTAAAAATTGTGTCGGATGCTGGTGACGCTCACCTGTGTAAAGCCCCGACTGCTGACCCACATGTGCTTCTGCGTCATTTCCCCTCAGCATCCTCCTCAAATGGGCCAGAGCTTTTGTAGACCATAATCCAGCAGATTGCTGGCTGAAATGAGTTTTAAGGCCCCTTAGGTGAAAGATGTTTAATGCAAGTCTGCCAAGAACTGCACTTGAATGTCAGCAATGGTTACTGGCCTCAAATCATCTTCCTTCTCACCTGAATAGGTTAAATAATGTCTCAAGAAATAGATGCTGGAGTTAGGAGCAGTGTGGGAAATCTCCATCCTGAGCAGATTTTCCCCCAAACAGATTTTATTTTTTGGCTTCAAGACATAAAGATGTGAAGCTTCTGGCTTTATTGAAAATTTTGTACCAGAGTGAAAAAGGACTCAGGAATTCCATTTTTATCTGGCTTTGGACGTGTCACTGCCTCTCTGCTTCCGTTTCTCATGCCTGGGTTCTTTTCTTATCCTTATCCATCTAACACCTAGGATGAGATTTAATTTTTATCTAGCTCTGCCTGAGATTCTCAGAGAGACTATAAATAGACAATGTATTTGTTACACCTCGATGTGTACCACTTTTTCCTTCCTTCCTTCCTTCCTTCCTTCCTTCCTTTCCTTCCTTCCTTCCTTCCTTCCTTCCTTCCTTTTTAGGGCTGTGCCCATGGCATATGGAGGTTCACAGGCTAGGGGTCAGATCAGAGCTGCAGCTGCCAGCCTATGCCACAGCCACAGCAACGCGGGATCCAAGGCGTGTCTACAACCTATACTGCAGCAATGCCGGATCCTTAACCCACTGAGTGAGGCCAGGGATCAAACCTGCAACCTCATGGTTACTAGTCGGATTTGTTTCCACTGTGCCACAATGGGAACTCCTGTACCACCTTTTTCAAGTGATTAGACAAGGACTTTTAAAAAAACTTCTAAGAGGCAAGAGAATGGAAGCATTACATAAACCTTACAGCCCAGTCTTCTCATCCCTAGGGGGTCCAGATGCTCATGGCTGTGCACAGATGCTGTTCCACAGAGGACATCATGTTTTCAGCTGAAACAAACATCGTTCACGTGTGTCCTGAGTATAATACATCCCACCTCGGAACCCAACTTCCTAAGCCAAATACAGAAGAAGGGTGATAAGATGGGGGAATAAATGGATTAAATATCATTAAATTCACAGATGTGACAGTGTGATAATGAGACACCCCTCCTCATTGCATTTTTGGTGTTAAGTCTTGCAGATTTTACAATTAGACTTTCACATTCAGCTGACCCTCATCACCGCAACCTATTGACAGAAGCAGGAATGAAAGATGTTGCATATATTCATCCATCCCTTCCCTAGAATCAGGAATCACTCGGAGAAGGAGGAGAAGGAAAACAGCCCCTGCTCCTTGCTCTCAGCATATGATCAGCTGATACAGCGTTTCTCAAGGGTTTAGGAACAGGACTGAGATGAGATAGAGACAGTTCCCAGACAGGATCTTTGTTGATGGGGGTGGGAAGCACAGTTGAGCTGTAGCGTAAAGGAGATGTGAGTTCTGGTCCCGGCTTCTCTCCAGACTTGCTGAATAATCTGGGGTAAACAATTTAAAGTGTTCTGGCTTTTACAAGGGTAAACAAAGAACCTGGATGAAATAAGCACAATGCCCATCTCCGGCGGTGGACTAGAATAATAGGCTGGAGATTGTGAAGGAAGTTTTTTACAGAGAATTCTGGATCCTGTGAATTTTCTATTGGCATAATCCATTGTCGTGTTTGTGACTTAACAAGGACGTTGCCTTCTGCCTTAGAGGCCAGATATTCACAACATAGCCTACAAACCACACTGATTACATCTCACCTGCCTCGATGCTTTCTTAATTAATGATATAATAATTGAAGACCTAGTTTAGGGATTTTTCAATCCAGAGACAATGATGAAGTAACATAGGCTGCTAGCAGCTTTCCCAGACCTGGAACTGGAGGACATGTTATTAGAGTAAGAAGAATTATTGCAGTAAAAACAGTGTGGTAATGGACAACAAGCCAGACGAATAGGCCACTAGAGGAGCATAGAGAGGCCTCGTATATGTGGGAACTTGATATGTGTTGGCATTTACTTATATTATTTAGACAGACGGTGCTGGGAAAACTGAGTTCACTACATAGAGAAAAGTGAAATGGGATTCATACTTCACACTGCAAGAAAAAGAAAACAAAGCAACACAAAAATGCAAAGGCAATCAAAGACCTAGAGTGAAAGGAAGACCGTACAGCTTTGAACTTCAGATTGAAGATGAGGATGATACAGGAAGTGGGGAACGATTTATTCAACACGACTCCAAATTTTCAAATAATAAGGATCTCTACTTATCACCTTACAACAAAATTGTGCAAAAATTGTGGCAGAGACTTCGTGTTCACAAAAGCCCCTTTCTCTTGCCTCCTGTTACCACATCTTAAATTCACAGATTTTTTGGCAGTTTGCTGTGTCCATGAACTGCATCCTGACCAGTGGACTGTGGCAGAAGTGATCGATGCTACTCCCAGGATTGGCCCATATAAATTTTCCAAAAACATTCTGCCATGTTCTTCCCTGCAGGTGACTAGAGAGGACTCTACTGATCAAAAGGGGACAATAGATTCAGGTGGAGGAGTCTGGGTGCTCGCAGCTCCAGGCAGAAGGCTGCCTAGCTAACACTTGCACTGGGCTATGATGTGAGAAATAAACAGTGTGTTCAACCACTGAGATTTGGAGGATTATCTGTTACCATGGTTAGTGTTACCTTAAGCAACAAAAATGACTTCATCATGGGTTAAAATATAAAATTGTAAATGCTCTAGAACACAATTTAAAGGAAAGATTTTATGATGTAGAGGTGGAAAAGAAGTTTCTAAGCATGGAAGAAAAGCCGAAAGCATTCATTAGTGTTTCATACATTTCATCACATAAAATCCTTTTAACACTATTTATTTAATCGTAATAAGGATACTTATCCTGAGATCTACTCTTTTTTTTTTTTTTTGGTCTTTTTGCCTTATCTAAAGGCCACACCCGCGGCATATGGAGGTTCCCAGGCTAGGGGTCTAACAGGAGCTGTAGCCGCCGGCCTTCGCCACAGCCACAGCAACGCGGGATCCGAGTCGCGTCTGTAACCTACACCACAGTTCATGGCAATAGCAACGCGGGATCTGAGTTGCGTCTGCATCCTAACCACAGTTCATGGCAATGCCGGATCCTTAACCCACTGAGCAAGGCCAGGGATCGAACCCGCAACCTCATGGTTCTTAGTCGGATTCGTTAACCACTGAGCCCCGATGGGAACTCCAAGATCTACTCTTTTAATAAATTGTTAAGTGTACAGAACAATACTGCTGTATTCTATAGGTACAATATTGTACCACAGAGCTCTAGAAATTATTCATCTTTCATAATTGAAATTTTATACTCTCTCATGGAACAGCAACCTTCCATTTCCCCTCCCCAAGCCCCTGGCAACTGGCTTTCTACTGTTTCTGAGTTTGATTATTTTAGTTATTTCATAGAAGTGGAATCATGCAGTATTTGTTCTTCTGTGACTGGCTTCTTTCACACAGCATAATGTTCTCCAGGTTCACCGCTGTTGTCACCTATAGCTAGATTTCCTTTTTTTTTTGTCTTTTTAGGGCTCTATCCACGGCATATTGAAGTTCCCAGGCTGGGGTTCGAATCGGAGCTGTAGCTGCTAGCCTATGTCACAGCCACAGCAATGCCAGATCTGAGCTGCCTCTGTGACCTACATCACAGCCCATGGCAACACCCGATCCTTAACCCACTGAGCGAGGCCAGGGATTGAACCTGCATCCTCATGGATACTAGTCAGATTCATTTCTGCTGAGCCACGACAGGAACTCTAAGGATTCCCTTCTTTTTTTTTTTTAAGGCTGAAAAATAGTCCATTCTGTGTATATACCACAATTTCTTTATCCATTCTCTATACTCCACATTTGATTTATCCATCCATGGTTAATGCACATTTAGATGGTTTACATATCTTAGTTATTGTGAATAAGGCTGCTATGAACATGGAGGCGTAGATACCTCTTCAAGACCAATCACTATGCACTATATATTTAGAGAAAAATAAACTTTTACACTTTCTTTATAGCTATACAGTCAATACAATGGGCAAATAAAACCTCTTTGCAGTTTAAAATAATCCATATCTGAGCTACACGTATATTATTCCTATTACTGCTGAGGCTATAATGACAGTAATTAAAGGTTAAAATACCAGTTTTTATATTCATTAAAGAGTAAAATAAATAGAAGTATTACTCATAGTTGGTATGTAAATACCACTTTCCAAACATGGAGAATCACTGCCCATAAAGCTTCAATTTGAGCACAAATATATTCTCTTAAGTCCCAGCAGTTTTCTTAAACCAACAATGAAAGATAAGTAATTCCAAACTATTTCTTTAAAAAGAGTCACGAAGAGGCCCCAAGTTTTTCAGAATGGTTCTGGAAGTTATCAGCACATTTCTGAAATATTTGGATTATTTGAAGGTAGAATTAACCTAGACAGAATCCTCTTCTATTTTTAGGACGTGAGGTTGGCGGGGGGGCAGAAGATCTCAAGGAGGAAGGGGAGAAAGGGAAGGATACAAGGTCCTTTTTTGCAGAAATTGTCCCCTTGGATCTACTGGCAATAATGAATTCAGGTTGGAGGAAGAGACAGGTGAACACAGACTACTTAATAAAGATAAGACCCAAGTAGATGGGAGAGGAAGGCTCTGTTTTCAACCTGAAGATCCAGCTGTTAGGGAAGGACCACGTAGGGGTCGGCTCCTGGCTTCATGTTCTGCTGGAAAAGCTGCTTGTGATGTGATGACTCTTAATTCATTGTCTCTTGAATGGATCATTCTTATAATTTCAGCCACCAGCTTCTCTTGTTCTCTCTCTATAGGGCTTTCTTCATTCAAATTTTATTGTCAGGAAGTTGTTTCATTCTTAAACTTTCACAGTTTCCTCCAGGCTCCAGATTTCTGATGACTTTTTCTCTAGGCTATAGTCTTCAAAGATGACTACAGCTTTTCATATTCCTTTTGAACAGAGCTAAGCCGTCAAGGAGTTCACATATTTTCTGAATCAATGTTCGCATGCTCTGGGGCACGTTTAATTTTTTTTTCCTTTTTAATAAAAAGCTGGCTTTTATTTGACCTAAATATTCTGCACAATATATGAGAGTTGTGAAAAATGTGACTCTAGCTCCTCTAAGGAGCTGTACAAGTCAAAGTCCAGGCTAGCTTGCCGGGAGGCATGGCCACTGCCTTGCACAGCTTTCCAAGGGTTAGCTGGGAGTAAGTCTTCGCAAGGGTTCATAGCCCCTCTGTAACACCAACACGCTCCCCTCAAAATCCACCTTCAGCAGCAAAGTCTGTACCAAAGTGATAACTGCAGCGCCTACTCCTTAGTGTGAGTGACACTTGGAACACAGACCCCCACCTGGCCACTGGGACAGACCATCAGCGGGGCAGGGCACACGTACAGTAAAGAGCTCACACACTCCACAACCATCTGATGCTCCTTCTTCTCACTCTCTTTTGTAACTTTCTGATTAGAAAAAATTTCAAATAAAGAACAGTAGAACTTTTCTACAATGAACATCCATTTAGCCACCGTCTAGATTCAACATTGTTAGCAATTTACAATATTTGCCCTACCCACCTCTCTCTCATTCTTTTATTTTTTAGGTGAACCACTTCAAAATAAACCACAGACATCCTGATACTTTAGTGTGCGTTTCCAAAAAAATTAGGACATTCTGCTACATAACCGTATGTCCTCTGGTACTATCGTTCTCCCATTTACAGGTGGGGAAACTAACTGGTACCTGAAAATCTCTTTGGGAAAGGTAGGGAACTAGAACTTTAGCATGTTCACTGTTCAGGTCTGAAGGGTGAGGTGATGAGTGGTCCTGAGACATGGGTGAGGATCTTTTCAAGTGGTAGCCCTGAGGAAGCTCACTAAACTGGTGGGGGGCTTACATAAAACTTTTAAAACACTATAAGGGGAAAAATACATCATAAACAGTGAAAATACAAGTGACAACTGTGAAAAAAGACATATACAATTGGTATAGTACAGATTAAACATTAGTATTTTTAATGTACAAAGAGTTCTTTCAAATCAATAAAAAAGCTGAATACCTTTTAAGTAGAAAAGAGGCGTCTCTCGTTTTGCCAGCCTGGAGCCTTTCCCTCTTCTCTGATTTCATGATTACATTGTTTGAGGTCCTGGATCTAGACTTGCCTACTGGTAGCTGCACCTCTATGTTGCCCAGTTATAAGATCTAATAAATCCTCAAATTGTTTGGGTATCTGCCATTTGCCATCAAAAAATCTGGCCTAATATATTTGTTGCTGGACAGTTCACAAGAGAAAACATTTAAAATGGCAAATGGCCCAGTTGCCAACCATGGGAACACTCTCATGAGAAAAAAAAAAAAAAAAGCGCAAATTAAAATGAAATAATAGGTTTTCATAGATCATATTTTCAAAGATTAAAAAGGTTGATAAAAACTGAAAAGATATAAAAATAAATACCGATTAGGTTTCAGGCGTACATGGAGGGTAGGGTACGCACAAGGGGGCCTGACTGACCCTTCTGCCAGTTTAATCCCTTTTGCCTTCCCTTAGCTAGATTTTGCTTCCGGAAATCCTCCTTTTACTTCACTCAAACTTTCCGTCCAGTGACCACATGCTATGATCCCCCCTGGCTTAGTCTCAACTTGCTGACCTCTCCCTGGAAGGAGTTCTAAGCACACTGTGTGACTGGGCATCCTGAGTTCAGAGTCTTCTCTGAAGAAAACAACCAACAGCTAGGAGCTCCATCTTCTTCCCCACGGGCCTCCCTCTTCACACCACAGTTAAGACACAGATACACACACACATATAGGGTTTGTATGGCAACATGGCCTTTGAGTGGAAACAGCGCATCTGACTACAAAGTTTAAATTTTGACTCTGAAACTTACTAGATGCATGGCCCTGAGAAATATACTTAACCACTCTGTGCCTCAGTTTCTTTATCGGGAAAATAGGGAAATTAAAAATATCTATCTCAGGAGTTCCTTGGTGGCCTAGCAGTTTAGGATCCAGCATTGTCACTGCTATGGTTTGGGTTCAGTCCCTGGCCTAGGAACTTCCACCTGCCATGAGTACAGCCAAAAAAATCTGTTTCATTGGGAGTTCCTGTTGTGGCTCAGTGGAAACAAATCTGGCTAGCATCATGAGAACACAGGTTCGATCCCTGGTCCTGCTCAGTGGGTTAAGTAAGGATCCAGCGTTGCCATGAGCTGTGGTATAGGTTGCAGATGTGGCTCAGATCTGGTGTTGCTGCGGCTTTGGTGTAGGCCGGCAGCTACAGCTCCAATTTGACCCCTAGCCTAGACACTTCCATGTGCTACAGGCGTGGCCCTAAAAAGCAAAAAAAAAAAATCACTAAATCAGTTTCAAAGTCTAGTTTTACCGCTAGGCAATGTGTGAATTCAGGAGAATCAATCCTTATCTTTGCAAATGTAGGGAAAAATCTCATGCAAGAGGCCTGAGATCCATACCATCATGTGATCACTTCCCCACCCTATTTAGACATGAGATAAACTAACAGGCTGTGACTGTTGTCCAGGAAGGATATATAAATATATTTATTTTTCAAGACTATATCTTCCCAAGGCTTACTCAGTTTCCACAATAGGATGATGTGCTGGGATGTGTGAATTCTACCTATAGTCATAAACAACAGTTCTACTGTATGGTATGCAACTCAGGCAACAGACATGGAGCCCAGCACAGAAGTCCAACAACATTCATTCACAAAACAGGCCAAGAGTGAATTTTAAAGGTTGTGCAAGAAATCACAGAGGGAGGAGTTTCCATTGTGTTTCAGCAGGTTAAAGACCTGCCATTGTCTCTGTGAGGATGCAGGTTTGATCCTTGGCCTCGCTCCATGTGTTAAGGATTCCGAGTTGCCACAAGCTTTGTTATAGTTCACAGATGTGGCTCAGATCTGGTGTTGCATGGCTGTGGTGAAAGGCTGCAGCAGCAGCTCTAATCTAATGCTGGCCCAGGAATTTCCATATGCCTCAGGGGTGGCTGAAAAAAAATAAAAGAAAAGAGGAAAGAAAAGAAAAGAGAAAAAAGAAAGAAATCACAGGGGGAAAAAGGAAGCTGATTGCCTGCATATGTTAGGTCTGTCTGCTCTGCCACAGGGCTGGTCCCCAACATCTTTTTTGTGTGCTGAGTAAATCTGTCTCACTTCCAAGCAACAGCACTGTCTTGCTCTGTCTTGTTACATAAGAGACAAATCCTGAGCTTGTAGATTTGAGGCAGCAAGTGCCCGCAACATAATCTGGCCTCCAAATCTGTGAAGTTGTATACACATGTGGCTTCTTACAAGGATAAAAACATTAACACCTCGAGTAATGCATGCATCCAGGTCAAAACTCAGAGTGGGAGTGGAAAGACACTTCCTAATTATCAACAAAGTGAGAGTTCTTGCACATTTGGGAGACTCTAGTTTTGAAACGTGAGAGGCGGATGAGATCTCAGAGTTCGTCTTGTCCAGCTCGCTCATTTTACTGCAGAAGGTCCGGAAACATGATAGCTTTTACCAGAACTTACGTCCTCTTCTATCTTCTTCATCACTGACCTGTTTGCTTCACAGCAGCCTGTCTAATACCAGTTAGGTGAGGACACCTCCTTCTTTGTCTTTCAGGCTGTGGATTCTCTCCTGTGGATTTTAATGTCTTGCATTGTTATCATCTTCCTGGCAGCCTCCTGGCTGCAGGCCCACCTTCCATGCCGATACGTGTTCAGATAATCAAGCTCATTTTAATGCAAACATAAGCACGTGGAGGGGTTTCCAGGCTGGATTTGGCCCGTTTATGCCATTTTTCCCCTACATTAAAGCCCCCACCAGGAATGAGCCCTTGTGCTCACTCACTGCCATGAGATCCTCTAGGCGGTCTCTGACCCAGGAAGCTTTAGCTGCCCTCCCAGACTGCATTTTCCCTTTTCACCACTCAGCCAGATTTCCATGTTAGCTTGTATCTTTTCTGATGGTTGTATTTTATGGTTTATCTTTAAGGTCTTCCTCTTGCAGGGTGAACATTTTTGCCACAGTCTGGTCACTGAGGCAGCTGTGTATCCTGTATCCAGTATAATGCAGGGAGCTCACTGTGAAGGAGAGAGCGGAGGGGACTTTTGGAGAGAAACAGCACTAGTTACACAACTGAATCTAACAATTTATGAACCATTTTTTAATTTTTTGGCCAAACCCGAGGCATGTGGGAGTTCCTGGACCAGGGATCAAATACAAGCCGCAGCTGCAGCAACGCTGGATACTTAACCTGCTGCACCACAGTGGTAACTCCACAAACAGTCTTCTCTGAATTTCTACCTAAAGGCATGTGTCATGAATATAGGACACTTGTATGTATTCAATAAATCTGGAATCAACGAACGAAAAACTAATGAATCAGTGAAACAGGAGCCCTTTTCTAGTGGTTTCACCTTCGCTCCGCAGGTAGGCTGCCCACCACCTGAAGCTAAATCAAATCATTGTACGACAGGCCTCACCCTACTTGTCTCATAAGCAGCGTTTGACAAGCTGACCGTCCCCTCCTCCTTGACACGTGCTCCTCTCTCAGCTCTGAGGATACCACACTCTCCTGACTTTCCTTCTATAACTGTTTGTCCCTTTTCATTCTCTGGCTGATGCTTCTTCATGTTTCCAATCTCCACGTTTTTGAGTGACCCAGGGATTAGTATTTAATCCCCTTCTCTTTTTTATACACACTCATCCCCTTGTTGATTTCATCAAGGTCCATGAATGATGACTCCTCAAGTCATGTCCATAGCCCGGACCTCTCCCCTGAATTCCCAATCAGTTTACCCACCTACCTACTTCTATTCTCACATGGACACACAACTCAACATGCCTAATAGTGAGCTCCTTATGTCTGCTTCCTAAACCCACTCCTCCTTCACGTTCCCATTTCAGCTAACAGTAATGCCATTCTCTCCATTGTCCAGTAAACTCCTTGGCAGGATGCTTGTCCTTATCCCTCAGATGAAGTCAGTACTCCAAGGCATGGTGGAGCCACAGTAAAAGGAAGCTCTGCTCTGGTAAGGATGGGCTAGAGCTGCTTCCAGGCTCAAGCACCTACTGCTGGAACGTTACACCACCGGGAAGCTGTTGTACATCACATAAGCCTCTGTATTTCTGGATCTCTTTGTCACAGCTGCTTGCTTAGCCTGTGCCCTAACACAGGAGGTGAAGAACTGGAAGTTGTGAATGCAGAAACCTTTCTTTGAAGAAGTCTTAGAATGTGGGAAGGAGAGAAATAAATAAGACTATTGCTGGAATGTTTTATGAGAAGATGGTGCGAAAACTTGGCTCTAGGGGAAGATGCTGAAATGTCTGTGCTCTAAAACAGTAAATCTGCAGAACGTTCCTCAGAGACTCGGGACTTTGGGGGCAGAGATGGACCCAGGAGGGCTTGAATATCTCTGCCCCAGTTATAACACCATTTCTTCTTTTTGAGGTAATGCACTGGAGATTTTTAAATTGATGAACCAATGGTAGAACAGTAGATATAGCATTGATATATAGTATAGAATAGTAGAATGGTATTGATGACCCAATAGTAAAAAGCACAGATGGAGATATTTAGTCCTTAAATGGGTGAGAGTTTGTACTAAACCATGCATGCTCATAATTCCCTCTCATAACAAAAAGCATACATCTGAAGTATGTCTGTTCAGGGGTGATGAGAATAAGGATAGGGAATAAAAATACCAACAAGTTACAATTATGAAGCTCCTAAAATATATCCTGGGTTTTGTAGGTACTGCCCACAGAAACCTACAAACCAGGTCTTAGCACCTATAGCAACTTAACAACGGCACTCATACTGGTAGCCTGGCTCAGTGTATGGCTTGGCCTTGCATAGTTTGCTGGCTGCCATTCTACTGGCTCTTTCATCTGTTGAGACACATTAGCAAACTTTATTTCCTAAAGTAAGCAGGAGGAATCTTTGACTTGCATGTCAAAAACTGCTGCAGGTTATAGCTTAAAAGTGGGCCTACATTTATGGCAAACCTCAATCTTTTCTTAACACATACGTTTTAAAATTGTGGCTCCCAAATTTTAATACCAAGGCAGCTTGAACAGTAAAGTTATAAAAATCAATAAGCCTAATAGTCAAATTAAAACTTATGTTAGATTTTGGAGTATATAAAATGTTCTAACTCTGGAGTCAAATCAAGATGGCAGAGGAGTAAGATATCTCGCTCACCCTCTCCCACAAACACATCAGATAAACACAAAACATCTACTAAATGCTGGCAGAAGAACTTAAACCTCCAAAAAGGGCAAGAAACTCTTGACATAACTGGGTAGAAGAAAAGAAAAAGAGAGAGAGAAGGAATCAGGACAGGACTAGCATTCCTGGGAGGGAGCTGTGAAGGAGAAAAGGGACCCACATCCTGGGAAGCCACCTAACCGACGGGGAGATCAGCCGATACAGAGGGACCTCAAAGTTGCCGAGAAAAGTGCAGCAGCTGGACTGAGGAGGGCAAAGTAGCGTGAGAGCCACACAGATCATCTGAACCACTGGCCTGGACACCACAGCCTGAGACGCTCTGGCAGGGGCTGGGCGCTGAGACTTAGGCTCCAGAGGTCAGTCCCAGGGAGAGGACTGGGATTGGCTGTGTGGGGACAGCCTGAGGGGCTAAGAAGCAGTACTCCATGGGTAGGGGAGCAATGTGCTAGGGGCTGGGGACTGGAATGCCATGGCAGAGGGAACCCGGGAGAAGGTCCCGGCTGGTGGGAGAGGCAAGGCGCCATTGTTGGAGAGGGCGAGAGAAAAGGAGCGGACGGCAATAGGAATCCCCTGCCCACATGCGGGCTCCCAGAGGGCTGGGGGCTCTGGTGAAGGCTACAGATGGCAAGAAGCCACTTGCTCGTGCTCCGGGAGACTGTGCCCTTCTTGTCCAGGCTGCAGGTGGCTGGGCAACTCTTGTGTGGGCTGGGGCAGCGTGGGGCTAAGTGTGACGTGGTACCTCTTGTGTGATCTACAGGCAGCAGGGACAGACTGTGGCGGTCTTCTCAGAGGCCAGAGGGAGGCATGGCCTGCCACCACCGGGGGCCTGTGAGTGGGTTCCGCCTGTGGCCCCACTCACCTCAGGGGTTGGCCAAAAAAAAAAAAAGAAAAAGAAAAAAGAGGACACTGCAACCAAGCACCACACGTTGTTGCTCTTACGTCCCTGGGAACACACCTGCCCTGCAGCTGCTACACCCAAAGTCTCTGGATAGTGCCTAGACACTTGATCACTGTCCCTTCCCAGGAACCCACCACTAGGAGCAGCTGGAGCAGCACCTCCTGTGGGGACTAAGTGGGACGAGGTGCTTCTTGCACAGTCTGCAGGTGGTGGGGGCTATCACTGATTCCAGAGATGGGCGTGACCCGCCACCACTAGGGGTCCATGAACAGGCACCACCTGAGGCCCCCATTACCTCAAGGGCACCACAGAGGAGGGCACTGTGACTGAACACCACCTGTTGTTGCTCTCAAACCCTGGAGGCACACGGGCCCAGTTGCTGCCACTGCCAAACACTCTAGGCAGTGCCCACATGCTTGATCTCTGTCACTCCCCAGGATCCTGCAACCAGGAGCAGCCTGTGTAGCACCTCCTGTGTGGGCTAAGAGAGATGGGGTGCTTCTTGCATGGTCTGCAAGTGGTGGGGGCAAAACCCCACAGTTATCACTGACTACAGAGGTGGGCATGGCCCGCTACCACTAGGGGCCCCTGAACAGGCACCACTTGTGGCTCCAGTCACCTCAGAGGAGGTCACTGCAATTGAACACTACCTATTGTGGCTCTCACTCCCCTGGGAACTCATACACCCTGCTGCTGCCACTGCCAAATGCACTGGGCAACTTGTCAATCTGCATAAGGCTCATTACCACTTCCCAGGGCCCAGGAACTAGGACTAGCCTGTGCCACCTTCCTGCAGGTCCTTGTTGCTGTTAAAAGCCCAGGAACCAGGCACTGGCTACTAGCCTTACCTATTGCCTCCTTCTCCCTGGAAACACACTCAGCACCCTGGGTATAACAGCCTGCTCACACCAAACAAAGAAAGAGACAGCAAATATTCAAACTCCCATGCCAAAAATAAATAGTAACCCCCCACAAAATACAAAGGGGTGCTCGTGCATAGAAGTAGCCCTCTAAGACTACAGTTTGGCTTCCTTAAACTCACAGAAAAAGAAAAACATAAACAAAATGAAGACACTCAGAAACCATTCCCATTCAAAGCGACAGGAGAATTAAACTGAAGTAGCAAAAAATGAAACAGACCTCTGCAGGCTGATAGACATTGAGTTCATAAGGGAGGTAGTGAAAATACTGAAGGAATTAAGGCTTAATATCAAGGAATTAAGAGTGGATATGAACAGTTACGCAGATTCTTTTAGGAACTAGAAAATATAAGGAGGAACATAGAAAAATTAGAAAATTCATTTGCAGAGATGCAAACTGAGCTAAAGGCACTAAAGAGAAGAATGAATAATGCAGAGGAACAAATTAGTGACTAGGAAGATAGAATAATGGAAATCATCCAATCAGGACAGCAGACAGAAAATCAAATGAAAAAACACGAAAGCAATATAAGAGATCTATGGGATAATATAAAGTGGGCCAATCTGTGCATAATAGGAATTCCAGGAGGAGGAGAAAATGAAAAGGGATTGAAAATATATTTGGAGAAATTATGTCTGAAAACTTTCCAAATCTAAAGGAAACTGATATCAAGATACAGGAAGTACAGAGGGCCAAACAAGCTGAACCCAAAAAGGACCACACCAAGACATGCAATAATAAAAATGGCAAAAGTTAAAGACAAAG
>PVHT021183691.1:1049369-1091083 GCA_004024745.2 Catagonus wagneri | reverse complement strand
CTGTGGAGCTCCTGCACACAAGCCCCTCCGGCCTTCAATGCCAGATGCTCCACGGGCTCTTTCTCCCTGTGCCCGATCCCCAGGCGTGGGGTTTTGACGTGAGGCTCAGAACTCTCAGTCCTGTAGCTGAGTCTCTGTGATGCAGTTACTTTCCAGTCTGTGGGGCTTCCCACCCGGGGGGGTAGGGGGTTGCTTCTATTGCGTAATCGCCCCTCCTACCTCTTGATGTGGTCTCCGCTGTGTCTTCTGGAGCAGAGTATCTTTTTTGGAAGTTTACAGTCCATTTGGTTGAAGGTTGCTCGGCATTTGGCTGTATTTTTTGTTTTTCGGGAGAGAAGTTGAGCTCCAGTCCTTCTATTCTGCCATCTTAATCCCTTCTCTTTCATGTATGTATTAGATAGTGTTCTACTTTCATTCTTTTACATGTAGCTTTCCACTTTTCCCAACATCATTTATTGAAGAGGCTATTTCTTTCACTGTACGTTTGTCCTCCTTTGTCATATATTAGTTGACCACAGGTACTTGGGTTTATATCTGGGCTTTCTATCCTGTTCCATTTGCCTAGATTTCTTTTTTGTCCTAGTACCATATTGTTTTAATGACTGTAGCTTTTTAGTATTGTCTAAAGTCAGGAAGCTTGATTCCTCCATTTTCATTTTTTAATATCGCTTTGGCTATTTGGGGTCTCTGTGTTTCCATACAAATTTTAAAATATTCTGTTCTAGTTCTCTGAAAAATGACTTTGGTAATTTGATAGGGATTGCATTGAATCTGCAGACTGCCTTGGGTAGTATCAACAGTTTGACAATATTTATTCTTCCAATCAAGATCATGGTATATCTTTCCATCTGTTTGTGTTATCTTTGATTTCTTTCATCAGTGTTTTATAGTTTTCAGAGTATAGGTCTTTTGTCTCTTTAGGTAGGTTTATTCCTAGGTATTTTATTTTTTTGATGCTATTGTAAATGGGATGGTTTCTATGATTTCTCTTTCTGATCTTTCATTATTTGTATGTATACATGCAATTGATTTCTGTGTATTCATTTTGTAGCCTGCAACTTTGCCCAAGTGTCCAAAGAAGATATACAGATGGCCAACAGGAATATGAAAAAATACTCAATATTACTAATTATTAGAGAAATGCAAATCAAAACTGTCATGAGGTACCACCTCACACTGGTCAGAATGGCCATCATTAACAAGTCAACAAATAACAAAGGCTGGAGAGGGTGTGGAGAAAAAGGTACCCTCCTCCACTGTTGGTGGGAATGTAAATTGGTACAATCACCATGGAAAAAAGTAAGGAGGTAACTCAGGAAACTAAATATAGAGCAACAGTATGATCCAGCAATTTCACTGCTGGGCATATATCCAATCAAAACTTTCATTGAAAAAGATATATGCACCCCTGTGTTCATAGCAGCACTATTCACAATAGCCAAGGCATGGAAACAACCTAAATGTCCATCAACAGATGAATGCATTAAGAAGATGTGGTACACATATACAGTGGAATATTACTCAGCCATAAAAAATAAAAACTAATGCCACTTGAAGCAACATGGATTGTTCTAGAGGCTCATACTAAGTCAAGTAAGCCAGAGAGAAAAAGATAAATACCACATATTACTTATATGTGGAATCTAAAATATGGAGCAGATGATTCTCTCTAAAAATAACAAACAAACAAACAAAACCAGAAGCAGATCATGGCCAAGAAGAGCAGACTTGGGGTTCCCAAGGGGAAAAAGGAGGAAGTGGAATGGATGGGCATTTGGGGTTTTTTTTGGATGCAAAGTGTTATATTTGGAATGGATGGGCAATGGAATCCTACTGTACAGCATAGGGAAATGTGTGTTATTGGGTCACTTTGTTGTACAACAAAACTTGATGAAACATTGTAAATCAACTATACTTTAATATCATAAAAAATAAAATAAAATAAATGGAGTGTTATGCATAACTCCATGATTAAAAAAATAATAAAATGTGTGACTTTGTGACTGAATAATCAAATATTGCAAGTCCCCTTACATCTCATGGATGATTCTATATTCTTAGAGTCAAAAAATGAGCTGGAAGGAGTGGGATGTGTGTTTGAGATTGATAGATGAAAACCATTACATTTAGAATGGATAAGCAATGAGGTCGTGCTGTATAGCACAAGGAACTATATCCAGTCTCTTGGGATAGACCATGATGGAAGATAGTATGAGAAAAAGAATGTGTGTGTGTATATACATACATACATATATATATATATGTGTGTGTGTGTGTGTGTGTGTGTGTATATACATATATATATATATATATATATATATATATATATATGTGTTTGTATATATATATATATATATATATATATATATATATATATATATATATATGTCACTATGCTGCACAGCAGAAATTGACATAATACTATAAATCAATAATACTTTAATTAAAAAGTGAGAAGGAAAAATATTTATAATTATGTGGTTCAGTTTTTTTCTCAACCTCCTCTTCCTCCCCCTCCTCTTTCTTCCTTTTTTTTCCACTTCTCCTCTTCTCCTCCCCCTCCCCTCCCCACACTACCACCTCCACCTTGCTCCCCTTGGTAATCTAACTTACTAAAGACTGTAACTATTTTGTCTCTTGGTTAAAGCTCTACTCTCTGAAGCCACCAATTTTCAAAACATGCAAATTCTGCCAACAATCAGAGACACCAGGGTCTCCCAACAGGGGGCAGAACAGCTTCCTGTAGAGCCTGAGGAGCTATGCTGTGGCTGCTCCTCCCCAGGAAACTATATACATTCCATACTTGAGATGGAAGGGAAGTGGGAGAGTTTATAAAAAGACACATGTGGGGACTCTGGGGGGCTGCCTTTCACAGATACATAGCTGTTTGGTGTTTCAGTTGCATACAAGCCTTGCATTTCAACTCTTTACATGGGGAATTGAGAATGCCCTAGGAGTGCCTGTTTTTGCTTCTCTAAGGTTTGATCAGTAGTCAACTGATGGGAGTAACAATCGACCAAAAGGAGAAAACTCTGTAGGTAACTGACAACAAAGGGGCAAACATCCACAGGTAGATCAGTGAGTAAAAGATCAGTGAGTCAATGAGCACCTCAACCCCACTCCCACACATAACCACACACACACGCCCACCACACACACATACCCACACACACCCCACATACACTTACCCACACTCACACACACATACCACACACACACAAACACACACGAACATATACACACACTCAACACACACACACCCACACTCACACATACCCCACCACACACTCATTCACATACCCACCACACACCAATACCCACATTCACACATATTCACCAACACACACACACATACTCACTCATACACATACCCACCACACATACATACCCCCTTCACACACACCCCATACACACACATACACCTACCTACCACACACACACCTACTACACACACACGTATACTATACACACCCACACACACATACACCTACCACAACACCACACACACTCATACATATACACCACACACACATAACCCCTACACACATACCCCCCACACACTCATACACCTACCCACCACACACACATACTCACCACACACACATACACATACTCACAATACCCCCCCACATACCCACATTCACACACACCTGCCACCATACACATATACTCATACACATACCCACCACACACACACACACACACCTACCCCCCCCACATATCCACTTCACAACATACCCCTCCCCACTCATATACATACCTACCACACATATACCCCCCGTGTACAAATACCCAACACACACACACACACACACACTCAGATATGCAAACACAGCTTCCCAAGTATGTAGGCCATAGGGTAGTTCTGCTCTGCCTCTGTGCATTGATACTCTTGATACACACACCCAAACGGATACTACACTCATATCTTAAATGCCAGTGAGCACTGCTGTCTCACTTTTGCCTTTCCATTCCTCTAAAGCTCTCAAGCTGAGAGCTAAAGGCAGGAGAGGAAGATAAAAATGACAGTAGTTAAACAGAAGATACAACCTTCATTTTTCTTTGGAGTAAATGAAATTGTGCTGACATCCAGAGTTACTTGTGTTATTTTGACTCATTTGCCAACACGTTTACATAGTGAAATTAAAATTAGCATCCTTTCCACTTATTAAATTAAATTCTCCTCTCTACTCTCATACAATTTGGCGCTGATATGAAAGACTGTAGTCAAAGAATGTGTAGCTGGGTAAGATAAACAATCAAATGCTAAAGACAATTATTGCTACTAGCACAATGCCAATTATCTATCATGAGATTATAGAAATGAAAAGTACAAAAATTTCATGCTGAATCCCATGTCTGTCTCTTCAACTAGACAAACTGAGGACAAGTTCATTCTGGAGGCCACAATCCATCTTACTAGGACCATGCTGATAGTAACAAAGATATTAAAGTGAAAGGGTGCCAGGGTGGTCCTAAAGAGAGCGTGGGAGAGGCAAAACATCTTTTTCAATGCTATAACAGCCAATGTTAAAGACATTACCATGTGCTGAGATAAAATTTTTAAAAAGAAAAAAATTTTTTGAAATCCAATAATCTTTTGCCAGCTGCTAGAGTATCATGATTGGCAAAACATCAGTTGGCAGGCACACATTCTTTCAGAAAGTAGGAGTTAGGAGGAAAACTATAAAAATGGTGTTAATATTCGTTTTCAAGCCCCAAATAAGCAGAAGTTGAGAAAGCAGCCATGTTCCAAATCAACTAGGGTTTGATAATTCGTTCGTTACTGTTCTGAGAGCATTGCCATGGTGATGTGACCTGAAGAGGGAAGGAGTGCCCACAAATTTTGAGTTATGCACAGTCAACATCTCTGTAAAGTTTTAATATCAGCCCTTCTGGCTTGAAATGGAATGCCTTTTATACTTGCAGTCTTCCTAGTATTAGGTTTTGCAAGTCTCAGCAAAATAACAGAAATTCTGGTACTGCCCAAGGACACATTTTCTGGCTTGACACTCTCATCCATAAATCAAGGGTTGGAACACTCCATCCAGAGGGTCGGTATGGGTGGGAAAGAGGGAGTCAAGGTGACTCTCAGGACCAGGGAGGCCCATGAAACAGAAGGACTGAAAAGGACAGGCAGGGGACAGGGACTTGAGGCCTAGTTTTAAGTGGAACCATTGATGTGCCTGATGCATTTGTAGCCTCTGCATCCTGGTGGCGATTCACAATGGAGCAGGGGCCTCTGTGCAGACCTGTGGGAGCTCTGGGAAGACATGCCTCAGGTAGGGAGGCACTCGGGCAGCAGAAGAGGTGGGTTTGTAGGCAAATCAGTGTAATGGAAGAGATCTGTTCTCTGAGGGCCCAGAGGGTGAAGGGACTCAGCAGAAATGAACACACTGGCCCTGTTTGTCTACATATCCTTGGTAAGGTTTTTTTGTTTGTTTGTTTGTTTGTTGCTTTTTAGGGCTGCACCAGCGGCATATGGAAGTTCCCAGGCTAGGGGTCAAATCGGAGTTGTAGCTGCTGGCCTATACCACAGCCACAGGGAACACGGGATCGCAGCTCAAAGCGATACCGGATCCTTAACCCACTGAGCAAGGCCAGGGATAGAACCCTCATCCTCATGGATAATGGCCCAGTTCATTACCACTGAACCACAACTGGAACTCCAGTGAAGTTTTTTTTTTAATGAATATTTTTATTGTGATAAAATTTACCACTTTAACCATACAGTCAATGGCCTTAACACACAATGTAGCTCTGAAACACACCGGGCATTCCATTAAAAATTTTTTTAAAAATTGAAATAATTATAAATTTATGGGAAGTTGCAAAGATAATACAGAGAGGTCTTCTATACTCTCACCCACTTTCCCCCATGGGCCCATTGAAAGGAGACATTTGGCACAACAAGGTGATTTTACTTAATGCCACTGAACTATATACTTCAAAAGGGTTAAAAATGATAAGTTTTATGTTAGATATATTTTAACACACAAAAATAAATTAAGGGACCTTTTTGACCTACTGCCAGACAATCCTCTAAGACACATCCAGCTCCAAAATTCTGTGTAAGTACCCTAAATGTTAGGGTACGCCCGTTGCTTTCTATAATCACAGACTTTTTGAACTTGAATGTACCTAAGAAATCAGCCAGTGTAAATACAGTTCGTCTTGAGCTTCTCTTTAGGGCTTCTCTCTATCATGCATGGAGTTTAACTAGAGTCTTGAAACCAGACTTTAACAAATGTGCTTCACAGTGGTGCTCTTTATTATCTTCTATTTTCATTTTTTTCTGCTAGCAATTCTCTGTTGACTTTTTCTATGGTCTTCAGAAGCTGGTTCCTTGTGCTTGCTTAACTCATTCTGATTTGTCTCACAGAGAAATTGCATTCCTCTCCACACACCCCTGACAATGGGCTTGGCAGCCCTGCCTTAGGTTTTTTTCCATTTCCAGTGTCATATTATAGTGATCTTTATGACCACACCAAGACATCCAAACTGCACTGAAATGGCCACGGGCTCAATAAAGCTTAATTTCCTTTTCTTTTTTCTTTTTAAATATTTATACATGTAAAGCATTTAATTTTACATAAACACAAGATGTGATCATATCATGCACCCTGGTTTTTTTAATGCAGTTTTTGTTTTGGTTTAGCCTCTCATTTAGGTCTATTCTGCTCTCAATCTACATTATCTCCTCAGAGACATAAAGTTACCCATGTTTTGACAACCTACTGGATATGCTTTCATATCATTCTTCATACTCATGTATTCATAAATAAATGACTACACGTAACGTACATCCATATTCATAATGTATAGACATACATATACACCTAGAGAAGTTTGTCATTATGCTGCAAAAATTGGAATATACACTTTTTTTTTAGGGCCACACCCTTGGCATATGGAAGTTCCCAGGCTAGGGGTCTAATCAGAATTTCAGCTACCGGTCTTCACCACAGCCACAGCAATGCCAGATCCGAGCCACGTCTGCAGCCTATAGCACAGCTCATGGCAGCACCAGATCCTTAACCCACTGAGTGAGGCCAGGGATTGAACCTGTGTCTTCATGGTTACTAGTCAGGTTTGTTACTGCTGAGCCACAATGGGAACTCCAGGAATACACACATTTTGGTTTGTTTGGGTTTTTTGTTTGTTTGTTTGTTTGTTTTTTGCTTTTTAGGGCAGCATCCACAGCACATGGAGGTTTCAAGGCTAGGGATTAAATTGGAGCTGTAGCTGCCAGCCTACACCACAGCCACAGCAATGCAGGATCTGAGCCAGATCTGCGAACTACAACACAGCTCACCGCAATGCTGGATCCTTAACCCACTGAGCAAGGTCAGAGGTCGAACCCCCGTCCTCATGGATACTAGTCGGGTTCGTTAACCACTAAATAACTCTCTTTCTAATGGCTGCATAAAATTTTATATTTCGATGTGTCATAATTTATTCAACAATTCTGCTACTAATGGACAATCACTTTGCTTCTACTTTTTTCCTTTTGTGCCTCTAAAATAATGCTACAATAAACATCCTTGTATATATGCTACATGGTAGTTTTGCTTTCATTTCTGCAGAACAGAGGCCCAGATGAAGCATGTGTGCATCAAAATGTATATGCATTTTGTTTTTTATTAAATCTCATTGTAGTATACTCGATTTACAATGTTGTGTTAGTTTCAGGTGTACTGCAACATGAATCAGTTATGCTTATACATATATCCATTCCTTTTCAAATTCTTTGCCCATATAGTTCACTGCAGAGTAGCAGTAGATTTCCTGTGCTGTATAGTAGATCTTCATTACTCATTCATTCCATATACAGTAGTGTGTATATGTCAGTCTCAATTTCCATTTCGTCCCTCTTCCAATCTTTTCTCTTTGGTAACCATAAGTTTGGTTTTGAAATCTTTGAGACTGATTCTATTTTGTTAAATTCCTCTGTATCATTCTTCATAAGATTCCATATATATAATGATCTCATATGATATTTCTTTCTCTATCTGACTTACTTCACTTAGCATGGTAATTTCTAGGTCCATCCATGTTGCTGCAAATGGCATTATTTCCTTCTTCCTTATGGGTGAGTAATATTCCATTGTATATATGTACCACATCTTCTCTATCTGTTCCTCTGTTGATGGACATTTAGGTTGCTTCTATGTCTTGGCTATTGTAAATAGAACACTGGAGTACATTTATCTTTTTGAATTATAGGTTTGCCTGGATACATGCCCAGAAGTGATTCCTGGATCATATGGTAGTTCAACATTTAGTTTTTAAAGGAGTCGCCATACTATTCTCCATAGTGTCTGCATCAATTTACACACCCACAAATAGTATAGGAGGATTCTTTTTTCCACACCCTCTTCAGCATTTATTACAAGTAGGCTTTTTGATAATGGCTGTTCTGACTGGTATGAGGTGATACCTCATTGTAGTTTTGATTTGCATCTCTCTAATAACTAGTGACGTTGAGCATCTTTTTGTGCACTTTTTGGCCATCTGTAAAATGTATATGCAGTTTAAGTGTTAACAAAATGCATCATGTTGCTTCTGATATTTAGATATTCCATCAATAGCTAAGGTGATTCATCTTCTTACCAGACCTGTATGTTAATACCCTTACCCACAAATTCCTATCAGCTATACAGCTTGTCAATCTTTTCAGGTTTTGCCAGTCTGAAGTGGTAATGCTATATATTAGTTTGAGAATTTTTTTTAATATTCCTTGGATTTTGGAACCTCCTGTTTTCCTGTGAGTTTCATGTCCCCTTCTTGTTTAGTCTTCAAAACATTTCTGCATTTGAAATATTAACCCTTTGAAAATTACTTCCACTTTAACCTTGTTTCCCAGTTGATTTTATGTTTCTCCTTTGTTCCTTTCATTTTTTTGGGGGGTTGGATGACTTCCTTTTATTTTATGCTTGTGTCTTCTTCTTTTTAGTTTTTGTGAATATATCGTTTGGTTTTGATTTGTGGTTGCCCTGTTTTTCAAGCATGTTAACCCCTGTCTGATAGTCATATAGGCATAAATACATTCTAAAAAAAAAGTCTATGTTTTTTTACTTTCCTCCCACATTCTATGATTTTAATATCCTTTTTTTTTTTACATCTTCTTGTAAAAGATGTTCCTTGTGTTTAGTGTTGCTTTTACGAATAGGTTTTTTTTTTTTTCCTTTTAGATCTGTATACTGGCTTACTTAAGTGATTACTTTCCAATTACAATTTTCTCCATCCTATAGCTTCTTACTTCTTTCCTATTTAGAGGATATCTTTCAGTATTTCTTTTAGAAAGGGTTTAGTACTACTGTATTTTTTTAGTTTCTGTTTGTTGGAGAAATTCTTTCTTTATCCTTCTATTTTATTTTATTTTTTTTCTGTGTCCTGGTCATTACTTTTTTAAACATCTCCTTCTATTTTAAATGATATTCTTGCTGGGTAGGAATTTTGCCTTTTAGAAATTTGAATGTGTCTTTCCACTCTCGTCTTATTTCTAGTGTTCCCGTAGAGAAATCAGCTGAAAACGTTCCAAATCCACAGGAAAAAAATCAAGATACAGGAAAAACAGAGGGCCTCAAACAAGTTGAACCCAAACAAACCCAACACCAGGACACATTATAATGAAAATGGCAAAAGTTAAGGATAAGGAGGGGATTCTAATGGCAGCAAGAGAAAAACAATCAGTTAATTATAAGGGAACTCCCATAAGTCTGTTAGCTGATTTGTCTACAGAAACATATCAACCTTACAAATTTTTTTAGATCAGTCTCCCAAGGCAATAGAAATAAAAACAAAAATGAACCAATGGGACCTAATCAAATTTACAAGCTTTTGCACAGAAAGGAAATCTTTAAAAAAAAAAAAAAAAGAATGGGAGAAAATAGTTGCAAACTGCAATTGACAAGGGCTTAATCTCAAAAATATACAAACAACTCGTACAACTCAACAATGACAACCAAAAAACCAAACAATGCAATACACATTTCTCCAAAGAAGACACACAGATGGCCAACAGGCACATGAAAAAAATGCTCAACATTCAATAATGGTTAGAGAAATGCAAACAAAAACTGCAATGAAGTACCACCTCACACTGGTCAGAAAAGCTATCATTAATAAGTCTGCAAATAACAAATGCTGGAGAGAGTGTGGAGAAAAGGGAACCCTCCTACACTGCTGGTGGGAATGCAAATTGGTGAAACCGCTATGGAAAACAGTATGGAGGTTCCTCAGAAAACTAAATATAGTGCTATTATATGATCCAGCAATCCCACTCCTGGGCATATATCCAGGCAGAACTTTTATTCAAAAGGATACATGCATGCTTATGTTCATTGCAGCAGTATTCACAATAGCCAAGACATGGAAACAACCTAAATGTCCATCAACAGATAAATGGATTAAGAAAATGTGGTACATGTATGCAATGGAATACTACTCAGCCATAAAAAATAAAATAATGCCATCTAAATTTGCAGCAACATGGAGGTAAATAGAGATTCTCATAATGAGTGAAGTCAGAAAGAGAAAGACAAATACAATATGATATCACTTACATGTGGAATCTAAAATATGGCACAAATGAACTTATCCACAGAACAGAAACAGATTCCCAATCATTGAGGACAGAATTGAGGTTGCCAACAGGTAGGGGGAGGGAGTGGGGTTGACTGGGAGTTTGGGGTTAGTAGATGCAGACTATTGTACTTGGAGTAGATAAGCAATGAGGTCCTGCTGTAGTGTGCAGGGAAATACATCCAATCATGATGGAACATGATGGAAGATAATATGAGAAAAATAATGTGTATATTTGTGTGTGTGTGTGTGTGTGTGTGTGTGTGCGCGCGCGCGCATGCGTGTATGACTGGGTCACTTTGCTGTACAGCAGAAATTGACAGGACATTGTAAATCAACAATTAAAAAAAAAAGTGCTGAACAAGTTCAGCACCTAGAACAGCACCAAAAGAAAAAAATATTCAATAAATGTAGGCTAAATGGCAGACTCTAAATGGAATGCTACAACAGGTTACACCATAATGGGTAAGTAAAACATGCACAGGAATGAGTACAAGAGAAAGTCTAGGTATGTGATGGCTGTTTTAGATGAGATATGGAAGTTTCATTTGCTTTATTTTATCTAACATTACCTAGATATATGCATAGCATAGTACCTAGCACATAATAGGCATTTAATAAATGTTGGTTTACTCAACTAATGGAATAAACCAATTAATTGTAAAAATATTTGGAAAATTCAGAAATATAGAGAAGAAAAAATTTAAGAAATCTGCAATACCACCATTTACACATATACTGTCTTTTAAAACCCACTCCCATCAATTTTTAATTCTGTAATGTGGATAATTTTATCTGTTTTAATCAAACTTTAGATATTAAGTAGTTGCCCATACCATTAAATATTATTTTTAAAATATAAATTTTTGTTTGTCTTCAGTAATGTTTTATTTTTCAAAAATAATAGCAAGTGATGGAGTTCCTGTTTGGCACAATGTGATCAGTGTCATCTCTGCAGCACCAGGACGCAGATACAATCCCTGGCCTGACACAGTGGCTTAAAGGATCCAGCATTGTCACAGTTGTAGCCTAGGCTGCCACTGTGGCTCAGATCTGATCCCTGGCCTGGGAACTCCATATGCCACAAGGCGGCCAAAAAAAAAAAAAAAAAAAAAAAGCAAGTGATATTAGTGTGTATATAAACAGAGATTGCAAGCTTTCATCTTTTATATATAGTTTTTTTATTCTTTCCCTTTTTGTCTTCATTCAATCCCCTCTATCCCCACCCTCCCCCCATCCCCTGCCATTGGTAACCACAAATCTGATCTCTTTTTCTATGAGTCTGTTTGTAAAATGTAAATTTTGAAAGCTGCAAATAATTTATTGCAGGAGGGCAATTTAATTAATTTAATGATCTATCACTTCCCCTAAAAAACATCTAAGTTGTTCCCAAATTTTTATTTTCATAAATAATACCGTGATAAACATCATTGACCACAGATCTTTGTCTACATCTCTGAATATTTCCCTAGGATAGATTTCTGAAATTGCAATGGCTATGTCAAAATCTATGAACACTGTTAAGGCTTCAGAGACATGGTAACAAGAAACAATCGCTTTAAAATTATATTTGGGCATGGGTATGTTTAGTGTCCTGGAAATTCATTTAAAAACCAACCTGTAAATATAGAAAAATTGAGTCATTTGATTTCTCATCTTGAATCTCCACTCAACTCCTCATATCCACTCTGAGTTGGAAACAATCATCCTCTTTTTGAATCAGTTGCTCTCATGCTGGAGTCCACAGATGTGCTCTGAGGAAATCATGAACCCCTGAATATTATATGCAAATTTAATGTGAGTCTGCAAATGTGTGGGAGTTTTTTCCTGGAGAAGATAGCCATATCTCTTTATCAAATTCTTGAAGGGCTTTATGACTCAGAAAACACAAAATTTTTACTTTCAGAGTGGATGCAAACAACTGAGCCATAATTTCAAATCACCTGTAATTATGGCAGGCGGTGTGACAATAGGTTATGTTTCAAAGAATTTCTACTTTTGACCTGCAGGCTATGTGAAAATGAAGATAAACATGAAATAGTAATAAAATACATTATTAAACACTGTGGGCCCTAATTGGTGATATTTGCTTGCAGACAAATTGAAACTTGGACAGCGGATTAGTGAAGTAACCATGTTTTATGAGCTTGTGGTCTTTATTAAACACAGTGCGTTACTCTTCCACTTTTGTAGAAAGTGTTCTTCTCAAACCAGTACTTCAAAGCTATGAGCCTCTTTCTCATTTTACCTCTAACTCAGACTAATTACAAAGAAATGAATATTTTATCATCTTTCTTATGATAACCTAAGGCTATTGAATTTTGGAGTCAGAGCCATTATTTAATTCCATCATTAAAATATACTATTAAAATGACTTTCTTCACCCCCAAAATATACGTGAGTGTTTGATAAAATTTCATGATATTTAAGCTATGAAATATGATTTCTTCTAGAGAATCAGCCACACTGGGACACAATTAAAAAGAGTGAATCCTTTATAGTCACAATGATTAGGATTCCATCCTCTCTTCCTTATGGTTACTTTTTAATTAGCTTGTACCAAAGCCTAAACTTGGCCTGAAATCCCCTCTTCTCCTTTTGTCTGAAGAAAACCATTCAGCCTCATCTCTGTGCAGCACAATAGTACCCTTGGGTGTTGCACAGAGGCACAGATGTCCTTCAACCAAATGTCAGGGCAATGCATTGTCATGGGAGAATGCATCTTTCTCCCAGTGCTGATGAGAACCCTCTGAGGGTTAGGTTGGTGTGTCCCACATGGAGAGCTTGTTCCACCTCTGCCTTCAATAAACAATCAGCAGCTCAGATAAGGGCAGACAGCTTTGTACAAAACAAGAGGGAAAAAACAACAACAACCATGCAAGCATATGGAAAAATTTTCCCACTGACCTCAACAAAACAAGTAGCTCAGAGGCATTTATCTTTCATAAAGTGTGGCTTCCAGCCTCATCTGTAGTGTGACAGAACAAGAAATTGTGTGGTGACAATACACTACAATCACTTTGGGTCCCATTTCCTCAACCAATTGCCAATTGAAAACAGGTTCTTTAGCTCTTTACACCTCTGCTCTGCACACTCTCTCCATTCCCCTCTCCACAAGGTTTCTTTATAGAGATGTTCTTATATGACAGTGAAGGCTAAGAAAGTCACTTGACCCTTATGTTACTCTAAGTATAAAAGATTACTTTAAGAGACATATTAGTGGAAGACTTGGCTAATGTTTCTACTTCACTGCCCAACCAAATGTATCTCTATATTCCTAAATGGGAAATAATTACATTGATGTGTTTCTGCTTTAATAGTTAGAATTTATTTATTTGTGTGCCTTACAATGCTAAGTGCTTAATGTTCCTTGGGTTCATTCAAATCTAACAGCCACCTTGGAGATAGATGTCACCATGTCTGTTTTACAAATGAGAGAACTAAATTTCCAAAAGATTAAGGAATTTGCCGAAGTGTGCCTAGCAATTTGCTGATCTTGGATTTAAAACTGCATCTTCTTGACGTTTGACACTGTGCCATTAACTCCAGTTGTTCTATACAACTTTAAATTTGACCTTATCTCTGGAACTGACCTCTTGTGAGGGCAATGAACTAGCAATTTGCTCCTGGGTAGGATCATGCAGTAAACGAAACCTTAAAAGTTCTCAGGTATAATGTAAAGTAGGAAATGTGTTAGACAAGATGCAACCAGGGAAGCAGAACCACTATTAATGACATGGAAGAAGAAATTCCTTATGGGAATTTCGGCTTAGGCAGGTGTGGAAGAAATCTAGATAAGACTTCTGCCTCTGCACCTGGTAGTGGGCTTGAAGCATGTGCCTGGCAGCAGGGATGACAGTAGGGAAGAAAAACTGAATGTGAAGCTGGAGAGGACAAACGAGTCCACATCTGTCTCTCACCACCTCTAACCCTGATGACAAAGGAGTATGCAGAAAATTCTAGCACCCTTTGCTGCTCATGCACCTGGCTCGGGAATCAGAAGAACTGAAGGAGGGGGTCCTATGGGGCTGGCTATGGGACCAGGCCAACAAAGCAAGGCAGCAGGTCAGCACCATGTGCACAGTGGTACACAGTGACCTATACTGACTGTGCTGCTCCACTTCCACCTTCCAAATATGCAAATTTCTTTTCTGACCAGTCCTAACCCAGAGCCATACAAGAAAGGGAATTTGGGAAAATGCAATTCTAGCTTAGTTGACACAGTACAAAACCACTGCAAGGAACTTCTGAGGGGTTGTGGGATTGGAAGCTTCAATATGGCACACATCTACACGATCAAGTCTCCTTTATCTACCCAGAATGCCTTCCCTACCTTTGTCTTTTGGTGACAGGCTCTGCACCACTACTGATTGGATGAATTTAAACAGTCCTTGACTTCATGGAGCTTATAAACAAGTCTAGACAGCTATGAGAATCAAAATATTAAATTCATACTTATGAGTAATTTTTGAAACAGGTTTACTTAATAGTGAAGTCATTTTAATTAATGGTAGTACATGGGAATGCTAAATATTTTGCTATTTGTGTTCTGGGAAAATGCACTGAAAAAGCATTCTCAATCTGCAGTCAGCTTATTGTTCAAACCTAGATGATGTTTTCCTCCTATAGAACTCTGTTGTGGAAATACATGATAGAATCTACATTAACATCTCTATAATAAAAAAAAAAAGGTTTCTCTGATCCTAATCAGAAGTTCTCACAAGCCACTGAATGGCTTTAAGCAATGAGAATGATACAGTAAGATTTGCTTTTTAAGACTTTTGTGGAGAGCATTGAAGAAAGGAACTAGAACAGGTACAGGTGCATGGGTTAGGATGAGAGCTGGTGAGAATCTGGTAGTTTGGATAAGGAAGGTGATGGTGGAAATGGAGAGAGGTAGGTAGAGTCCAGAGATACTCAAGAAATAAAAAGCCATAAGATCTGGTGAGGAATCAGATATGTGGTGAGAGAAGAGTTTCCAGAATGACTTCAAGATTCCCAGCCCTTGTGAATAGAGAGATGGAGGTGAGGACCACTGGGATACTGAACATGGGGGTTTTGTGAGGAAGACCATGAACTCATCCATGGATATGTTGAGACACTAAACCGGAGGAGCTTCTGAGACATCAAAATGGACATGCCTGTTGAGCAGTCATATATCCCAGGCCCGGTTGTGTATCCTCAAAGGAAAATTTTGGCTGAAGATACAAAATCAGGAGGTAATTTAAAGCAAGTTTAGTGGTAATTAAAGAAACGCAAATCAAGGAATTTTCTAAAATAGAATACAAAATGATTATAGTGTGGTCAGTATTTTGGGCCACCTTTTCATTTTGAGGGAAATGTCTCGATGTGGAAACCCATGGGATTATGTATGCTTCATCTGCCTCTGGAAGGGTGGGGAGAAGATGTGAGACTCAGCCATCTCACCTTTAGGCCTTTAATTCTTTAGAGCTTGACAGAGAGACGTGGGGATTGCTAAGAAGTCATCTATAGTGGTGACAATGGCAGTAGCAGAGGGCCAAGAGTTGAGTGGGCAAGCTTTGCTGGTGACAATGTCCCAACCATCATGTTCCTGGGGTTTGACCTTGGATGTGCCCTTGTCTACCTGGCCTCTACTGGATCCTCCATGTTTTAAAAGCTGGTTCTTTAATCATCCAATGAGTTGAGTGATATCTAATAAGTGATTTTACTGCTTAAGTTAGAGTTGGGTTCCAGTGCTTTCAAATGAGAATCCTATTTATATAATATACAATGTATTATAAATAAGCAAAGTACTTTTTCTGTGGTAGAAGTTAACATATTATATTGTAATAATACATTTATATGTCTGCCTCCCAAACAGACCAATGTTTTTACAACTGTGTGCTGACCCAGTTAGTAGATTGTGAGATAGATTTAGTGAGTTTCAGCCCACACTTTTTAGTGAGGTAGAATGTCATATCATAGAAAATAAAGGGAAAATAATAGAAAAATAATAATAAATAAATATTGTTTTCAGGAATTTTTCTTGGTTACATGTGGTTGTGATGTAAAATGTATTAACCTGAGCCACAGAGACTCTGACTCCTCTTGGGATATAGACAGCTGCCAGAAAGTGGCACTCCTGCCCTAGCAATGAGGAAAAACTGGATAATATACAAAATTCTAACTATTCTTGGCTCATCGGGGATGGGAGGTTGCAAAGCAACCATGTGAGATGAATTGCAAAGAGCAAAAACCCTTCTCAAGTTCATGGGCTCCATGAACTGATTCACTCTGGGCAGGACATGAAAGGAAGATAAGGTCATTCAGCCTTAGAGGACAAGCAAAACCAAGAAAGGGACATCATATAAGGTGGAATATAAGTGTGGAAACATTTATTTTCATTTATTTATTTATTTTCTAGGGCCACAAGCATGACATATGGACGTTCCAGGGCCAGGGGTTGAATCTGAGCTACAGCTGCAGCAACACTGGATTCTTTAACCCACTGGGCTGGGTGGGAGATCGAACCTGTGCCTCAGCAGTGACCCAAGCTTGCAGCTGGATTCTTAGCCCACTGTGCCACAGCAGGAACCAAGCATGGAAGAATTTCAATATCCTTACCCGACATCGAAAACCATAGCTCCATGAGGTTTTTAAGGAGGAGGTCACATTTTAACCAGAAAAATATTATTGACACTTTATTCAAGAAAATGTTCATAAGTATCCAGAGAATACATTTATTCCTTTTTATAGAATAGGTATTTTCCTGAAAAATTGTGCATAGTAAAAAATAATAATAACAATAGGCATTTACTCCTCACTGTCATCACTTAGCAGTGTTTGACTGCCTTAATTTCTCACTAATCTCCAACTGACCTTAAAATTTCTCTGCCACCTTCCTCTCCAAAAGTAATTATCCATGAAAGCATGAAGGATTTTTTTGGGAGAGGAGTCACTTTATTATTTTTTATTAAATTATAGTTGATTTATAATTTGTATAATTTCTGCTGTACAGCAAAGTGACACAGTCATATATATATACATACATTGCTTTTCTTATATTATCTTCCATCATGATCTATCCCAAGAGGTTGGACACAGTTCCCTGTGCTATACAGTAGGACCTCAATGCTTTTTCATTCTAAATGTAATAGCTTGCATCCACTAACCCCAAACTCCCAGTCAGTTCCACTCTTTCCCCCTCCCTCTCAGCAACCACAAGTCTGTTCTCTATGTCTCTATGAGTTTGTTTCTGTCTTGTAGATAGGTTCATTTGTGCCATATTTTAGATTCCACATAGAAATGACATCACATGGTATTTGTCTTTTTCTTTCTGACAATTCACTTAGTGTGAGAATCTCTAGTTACATCCACGTTGCAGCAAATGGCATTATTTTTTTTCTTTTTATTGCTCAGTAGTATTCCATTGTATACATGCACCACCTTTTCTTAATCCATTTATCTGCTGATGGGCATTTAGATTGTTTCCATGCCTTGGCTATTGTGGATAGCGCTGCAATGAACATAGGGGTGCATGAATTTTTGAATTGTAGTTTTGTCTGCATATATTCCCAGGACTGGGATTGTTGGATCTTATGGTAGTTCTATATTTAGTTTTCTGAGGTACCTACATACTGCTTTCCATAGTGGTTGTACCAATTTACATTCCCACCAACAGTTTAGTAGGGTTCCATGAGGGATTCTTTGATTGCAGGAATTTTTTTTTCCAGTAAAATGAGAAATATTTTTAACATTTCCTAATTTATATCTAAGTTATACATATATATTTAAAGTTTCTTGATTTGTTTGCAGAACAGATACTGACTCACAGACTTTGAAAAACTTATGGTTTCCAAAGGAGACTGGTTGGGGGTGGGGGATGGGATGGGGGTTTGGGATGGAAATGCTATAAAATTGGGTTGTGATGATCACTGTACAACTATAAACGTGATAAAATTCATTGAGTAATTTTTTCAAAAGAAGGGAAAAAAAAGTCTCGATTTGTATTCTTTTTTTATGGCCGCACGTAGCATATGGAAGTTCCCAGGCCAGGGACTGAATCTGAGCTGCAACTGTGACCCTAACTGCAGCTGCAGCAATGCCAGATCCTTTAACCCACTGCGCTGGGCCAGGGATGGAACCCACACCCCCACAGCAACTTGAGGCACTGTAGTCAGATTCTTAACCACTGTACAATGGCAGAAACTCCTTTAATTTGTATTCTTAAAGTGGAGAACTTTGAATCTCACATTAGAAAAAAAAGCACTGTAAGCAGAACAGTGTTGGGTAGTAATATATTTATTCTAAGAGATATTTATACTCTATAAGGGTTGCTCAAAAAGTAATTTTATAGCACTTTTTAAGACACTGATTTTATTGCAATGCAAAATTATAAGGGATATAAACAGTACTTTTCTTGTTACTTTTCTACCTAAATTCCTTGCAAAGTGTGATGGTTAATTTTATTTCAACTTTAGTGTGTCACGAGTGCCCAGATTAAATATCATTTCCGGTGTGCCTGTGAGGGCGTCTCCAGGTGAGATTAGCATTTGAATTGGTGAACTGGTAAAGCAGTTTGTCCTCCCCATTGTGGCTGGGCATCGTGCCATCAATAGAACAAAAGCCAGAGGAAGCTCACAGCAACACAGGATCTGGTGCAGGTTGCAGATGAGGCTCGGAACCCGCGTTGCTGTGGCTGTGGCGAAGACCGGCAGCTATAGCTCCTGTTAGACCCCTAGCCTGGGAACCTCCATATGCCACGGGTGCGGCCCTAGATAAGGCAAAAAGGCAAAAAAAAAAGCCAGAGGAAGGAGGAATTAGTCCCTTTCTGCTGCCTCACTCAAAGAGCTGGGACATCTCATCTTCCCCTGGCCCCAGGCTGGAATTTACATCATCCTCTGCCCTTGGTCTCAGGCCTCTGGACTCAGAATGAATGATGCCACCAGCTCCTCTGAGTCTCCAGCTTTTAGATGGCAGATCTCACTCTCCACAATCACATGAGCCAATTCCTCATAGTAAACCTCTGTTTATCTCTAGATAGGTAGAGATAGGTATATAGGTATAGCCTATCGGGTTTGTTTCTCTGAAGAACCCTAATACATAGAGTAAAATATTGATTATGATATAAAATTATGATATAATCAATACAACAAGTTTCATGGTGGTGAGGTAAAATGGGTTCTTATTTTCACATCCATTTTTTTGCAACATCAATGGTGTCCACTATTCTTCCCCCAAATAGGATTTTCTATTTCTTCAATAACTGTGTTTTTTGAAGTAGCCCAGTCTGGGTATTCAGTGGCTTCTCTTTGACATTAGGATAAAGTCTCAATTTCACAATACGTTTTACAAGGCCTTCCACAATCTGACCCAGCCTCCATTTCAGTCCCAATTCTGTGTGCAAGCCGATCTATTTAATAGGTGCATACATTCTTTCCGTGTACAGCACAGCACGTTCTTTCTGGTGAGTAAGAGCTCTGGCTCCTAAGCGATTCCTTTTTTATCCCTTCCATTCTTTCCCTAGATGCCCCCAAACTCCCAACCCTGAAAAGGAATTCCTCCTTATGTCAACCGGATGAGTATATTCACGCTCAGGCGGTGAGACTAGCTAGAGATGAGGGATGAGGGAGTGATCCTCCAGACATACTGCAGGTAGGATTGGTAGACAAATCGAATATGGGCTTACTATAGATTATTTATGTCTCCCAAAATGCATATATTGAAACCTAATCCCCAATGTATTTGGAAATGGAAGCTTTGGAATATGGTGAGGTCATGAGGGTAGAACACTCATGAATGGGATTAGTGCTCTTATAAAAGACCCTAGAGGCTTTCCCGGCCTCTTCTACCACCAGCAAAATTACGCTTGTCTTGAACTAGAAAGCAGATTCTCAATAGACATCAAATCTTCCAGTGCCTTCATCTTGGGCTTCCCAGTCTCCAGAACTGTCAGAAATAAAATTCTGCTGCTTATAAGCCACTCAGCCTATGGTATTTTTTACCAGGTATTTTGCACCTGGGACGAAGACAGGTGTGAAGGAGAAGACAAAATCAAATATGACTTTGGTGGTGAGTCTATTAAGAAAGAAAGAAAGAAAGAAAGAATATGGAAAGAGGGGTAGGATCAGTTGTCTTGTGACTACCATTCCAGGCTCTGTCTTAAGTTTTGAGCACAGAGCAATGAACAGAGATAAATTTTGTTTATTTTTACCTATCAGGATTATGGTGCTGTGGAATAGCAGGTCAGAGCCACCTGAAAATTCATGAATGGTGTACCTTCAGGCAAGCAAGAATCACATGAGCAAATACATTGGTAGTTATTCTTATAAATTTTCTTGAACAGTCGTACAGCTTAACAGGTCTCTCCTTTATTAAAGCACTCCCTCCTAATCTGCTGTTAGAAATACATGTGCTTTCTGCCCTTGGAAACCCTGCAAGGCAGCACAAGGTTAAAGAACATGCAATGAACAGAGGGAGGGAATAAGCTATGATTCCTACTTCAGTCTTTTTAGCCCCCACAATGCAAGAGAAAATTCACTAGCAGCATAGGCAACGTCTGAATGAGATGTGCATATCATCAGCATTTTGATATGCAATGATAACCTTCTAGATACAAGACTCTGTGCTGGATGCTTCATGTATGCCATGTCATTCTCCCAAAGATGCACTTCTTTTTTTTTTTTTTTGTCTTTTTGCCTTTTCTAGGGCCGCACTCGCAGCATATGGAGGACGCCACAGCCGGAGCAACGCGGGATCCGAGCCGCATATGCGACCTACACCACAGCTCACGGCAACGCTGGATCCTTAACCCACTGAGCAAAGCCAGGGATCGAACCCGCAACCTCATGGTTCCTAGTTGTATTCGTTAACCACTGAGCCACGGTGGGACCTCCCCAGAGATGCACTTCTTACAACCCTGTAAATAATTGCAAACATGCCATAAAGGTATGCTTATTCTATCAGGGAGGTAAATGTGTATTTTGCAAATACAAATAAAATTTCAACAAGAGGCTTAATAATTCTTTTTCTGTGGTCAATTATTCTGAAGCTATAGAGAAATAGAATCATGAGCTAGAAACTAGTTACAAACTATCAAGAGGTCTTATCTTTCCTAAGACAAGTGTATGAACAAGTATATTCAGTCTTATAACATGAATTCATTCTTGGATTGAATTTTTAGAAATCTGTATTTTACACTCAAACCAGAGGGAGAAAGTTAACCTGTGGTACATTTTATAAAGGAACGGCAAGGCAAGGGTGACATCTAGAAAAGAGGTCAACCAAGGGGCATTTTTCATTTTCTTCTTTTGCCCTTCTATGTTTTACAATTTTTACACAATGAAAATGCATTACTTTTGTAAGGAGGGGGAAATGGCTAGATAAGGGCGGACCTATGAAGTTATTTTGGTCAAGTCTATTAAAAATACTTGCAAAGACTTGCAAAAAACAGTTACTAAAATTAATAATGAATTTTCAATATGATAAAACAACTACAGCTATGTCATGTCTGGTCTTCTTTTGTTTCCTCAAGATGAAAGAACATTTCAGGGGAAGTTTGAGGCATTAGGCTTCCTTACTGTCAGCATCCCCCATCTCTTCTCAAATGATGTTAAATGAAGACCAATTCATATGCTCAAATCCATTTGGCCAGTACCCGGTCTTGATGTAAAGCCTTTTGTAATTACAGGTTTTTTAAAACAGCCATAGGCCTTGACAAGCCTGTTTCTCCCAGAAGCAAATTATCTCTCCAGTCCCTCCCCAAAGACCCAGAACTCTGAATATCTGATTTTTCACCTTCACGATTAATGGATGGCAAGAAAGAGCCAATGTATATGAAAACATAAAAAAAAAAAATAAACTGCAAAAGATCAGCTGTGCCAGGAGGAATCAAATTCAGATGACTCAAAGGGAAATCTGAAGAGGGTTGAGAGAAATAAGATAGACTTAGGAGTCAGACAACAGCATACACAGCTCAGGAGTTTTACATGGAAACTTCACCTTATCCTGGAGGGTGATTTGGGAGATTATTTGAAATAATGTAAGACACATATCGCAGAGCCTAGCACACAGTGAGTGCTCAGAATATGATATGGTGGTCATTATTCTGAGTTCCCACATGTTTTCTCATCTGGAAGTGGGTAGTCTGAGCTACTGTCCAAAGGAATAGAAAAGGCCAATATTAATACCCGGGGTTACTGACAAATGAAGCTGGGCCAGGTCTTATTTATAGAAATAGAAAACCCCCAGGGCAGACAGAGAATATAGTCTCTTCATAATATTTCTGATATTTCTATTTTTACAGACCACAAACCAGGGGGAGTATGTAAACAAATGCCCAAGGCCACTGTTAGTGTGAGACTTAAGGCTGAAGGTCCTTTGTAGGTGACTAAGTCTACACACTCTGTCACCTGTAACTTAGGGTTATATCAGAGCACTGCGAGTTCGAAACACTAAGGAGCCTTCATTAGGGCCAAACAGAAGTGAACTATAGGCGTCACCCACACTTTCCCGGAAGATACGGGATGGAGATGTTGATGTGAATTTATTTCTTCATTCATTCAAATTTACAACCTGCTCACTCTGTGCCAAGATGCCAGGTTGGTGAGGTCTTCTGACTTAGGAAGGCTGAGGAGTGACTCAGTCTCCCCTGAAGACCCTTTGAATATAAATAAATGGCAAATACTACATAAGCCATGATTATTATTGTTTATATGCTGGAAAATTAAAGTTCTGGAGATGGTTGGTGGCCATGGTGACACAACAATGTCTGTGTACTTATTACCACCAAGATGCATCCTTAAAAATCATTAAAATGATAAATTTTATATTCTGTATATTTAATCATAATTTTAAAAATTAATATTTATTTTTCCTTTCTTAAATGCAGGTATTGCCCTTGACATCCACATAGGAAAAAAACTGACTCTAAGCCAGTGGCCCTCGATCATAATACAAAACAAAGTTCACATGGAAATGGAGTCATTTCTTAGTCACATTGAGTACGAAAATTAACAGTCATTAGAAAAATATAGGTGAAATTCTCTTGTCATCCCTGAGCAATGGTATCAGTAAATTTAGGTTTTACAAGTCAAATCAGTTCTGTCCAACATAACGGAGGCTAAAATGAGTGCAGGTGACAGAACATTGGAGCCGCTGTTCAACGCCTCATTTGCACATTGACCACACTTTGGCAAAAGGTGTTTTACTCTTATTAACAAGCTATAATTTTTAACTAACGTATTTATGTTTGTATAACTAGAAATTGCCACTTAAAATCCCCCAGCACACGCAGTAATCCTCTTGGTAGCTCCTGGGAGTGCTAGTACATAACTTCTAGCCATAGACTTATTTTAAAATTTTGCCCACATCACAGAACAGAGGAAGCACTACGATTCAGACTCCATCAGTGCAACAGTACATTGAAGGCACTGGAGCACACAGTAAGGACTCAAATATTTCTCCAATTATTCCTTGCTTGCCACCACCCAGATAAGCCTCAGAACTATTTCCCCTTAACTGTTGTACTTCCTGGTGGCATTGCTTCCAACCCATTGGACCAGTCTGCATCCCCTATTTCTGGTTTAGAGAAATTAGGTAAGGTTTTAAGGGAGTTATGTGGTTGAGAGACTGGGAAAGTCGTTTATCCCTAGAAAGCTGTCTTTTCACTCCTAAAAACTGAACGCTGGCTCCATGTCCATTTGGTTAAACTTCTAGATTTATCAAAGTCCATAAACTACATTGCATTTCATACAAGAAGATTTTCCTAAGAATTACAGGAAAAAAAGCTCTCTACTGTATGTGCTTAGTAGGTTTCTGGCAAGCCAAGAAGATGGTCTTTACAGGCTCTGGTAAACCATCAGACCATCAGAAACCCCATCCATCAGAAGCATGGCTGGGTCTTCCCTCAGATGACGAGTCCTTTCTGTGGAACCCACCCACTGTCAGTCATCATGGAGATCTGTAAATCAGGCCAGAGATCTGTCCTTTGGCATATGTTCAGATTCAGTGTTCTCTCTTTTCAGCCCCTTTTGATTCCATTCAGAAAGTCACTGAAACCACTAATATCGAAATAAGAGAGTGTTTTGTTAGTGTTTGCAAGACAAAAGAATAAAAAAATCATTCAAATTTTCCAGGAATGGAACTTACCCTTTTCATATGCATTGCATTGCTCCTAGATACCTTATTCATGGAGCTAAGGCAACAGTGAGATTGTTCATTTAGTGTTTAGCAGTCTGATCTGGACCCAGAATTTCTGGGTTCAAATCCTAGCTCTACCACATCATACTGTGATACCTGAAATCTTTGTACCTAGATTTTCCCAGCTCTAAAAACAGGCTAATAATAGTATTTGCTTCACTGGGCTTCAAAGATTAAGTGCATTAAGGCCTATAAACTACGTAAAACAGCATTTAACAAATACTTATGTGGCACATAACAACTGTTATATAAAATAAATCCTCACTCTGTCCTCACACAATACCATTATTTTCTATCGGTTACCAAGTTACATCGATTTTGCTTTCTACCTTCCAAATCTGTTCCCTTCTTCTGACTTTCAGGATTACAGTTTGGTCCAGGAACTCATTTTTCTTGCCTGGATGACCACAATCCAGACCAGTTAGATGCCCCCCACACACACACACAACTGACCACCAGGGACATCTTTCTACAATCTAGTGACATTCCTCTCATGCCTCTAGAGGCTCCCCATCAATGTAAATTCAAACCCATGCCATGGCATCCCAGGCTTTTCACATTCTGGTCCCAGTACTTTTCCAGTCTTATCTCTAGCCACCCCTTCTCCTACCCCTTGTGCTCCGATCATGTCAACTACTCATGTTCTATCAAACAGCCTTGCTTTCACATACATTTTCTCTGTCTTGAATGTCAACCCAAAACACTCCTGTGTACTTTCTAAACTCCTACTTATCCTGCAAGCCCCCATCTAAAATATCCTCTTCTCAGCGACACCTTCTCTGACTCCCTTCAGACAGAATTACTTTCTCACTCTTCTGTATTCTACAGCTCCTTCAATATTCAGCTATTACATTACCTTGTAATATAATCACACACCGACAAGACTACGAGCTCTTTGAGGGCAAGGCTCTTATCTGTGTCATCACACATTCATTTATTCAATCATAGTAAAGCTGGGGACAAAATTATAAACACGGCACATTTGATTCCAGTCTTTGTGGACTTATAATCAAGCAGTAGATCCAGGAAATAAATAAGCAAATAAAAAATTAAATAATTAAAAAATACAGTGAGTACCAACAAGGAACAAACATGCTTCTGTGATGGAGAAAAACAGGATACGCCATTCCTGTATCCTCAGTGGTGATCATGGTGTCTGTGCATATGCCCTCATCAATGCAGTCAGATCAGAAGAGACCACTGTGATTACGCATTTTGGTTATCAGGTGATTGATTCCATTTCAACTCTAATCCTGAGTTCTGTACAAACATATCCCTAAATTAAGACAGAATCACTATGGCAACTATTAATTTGCTATTGTAAAACATTCCCACAGCCTGGACATTCATCAACCTAGATCAGGAAAACTACTGATATAGAAGTGGAAGGAAATTCCAGTCTTTTAGAAATTTGTGTCTACATCAGAATCAGAAAGAAATTTGTGGACTCTAAATCCTGGCTCCAGATTAGCATGGGCCCTAAAGGACATCTGCAGTGATTCTCAAAGTGTGGCCCCTGGATCAGCAGCAGCATTGTCTGGGAATGTGTTAGAAATGTAAATTCTCAGACCTACTTACTAAATCAGAAACTCAGATGGACACTGGCAATCTGCTTTTTAAAAAGGCTTTAAGTGATGCTGATGCACACAAGTTTCAGAACTACACATCTAGAGAATAAATCTGTATTTTTCATAACTTGTCACTGATTGGCTCAAAGTTTACTCCTCCTCCGAGTAGTATTACAGTGAAAAGGGGCATTCCAGGTATGTCATCTTAATCTTCCAGCCTCATGTCGCCAAGCTCTCTGGCAACAAAATCCCATGAAAGTACTTGCCATTTCCCATTATGCCAGTTACTTCTGTGCTCTGACTTATTGCCTTGGCTTAAAAAAATTAATAAATCCTACTTGCCCTTTAAGACCAAGCTCAAATGCCATCAACTCTGGGATCACTTGTCCGACGTTTCCAGCAGAATTAATTACTCTCCTTTCACCATTTTTTAGTGTGTTGTATATATTTCCCCCATAATCCTCATCATACTATATGCCTATTTTTAGTGAAATATGCAAATGTCATGGTTCTTTTTTTGCCCATAGTTCCTAAAAGAACACGTCTCTCCACTATAAGTCCTAGGTCCATGTCAACTTACCAGGAGTCAGACCTCACTGCAAAGTAGCCAACACTGGCTCACCCACCACTTGAGTGGCCTAGTTCAAATAAGTAAACTGGACTAATCTAGAGTCTCTCTTTTGAGAATCTGAACTAAGAAACATCAAATGGACCATCGATTGGAAGTGGGACATCAAGTAGGAGACTGACGATGTAGCTAGGGGTCATGGTGGGGAAACCATGGGGTCATACATGACTGACAGGTACACCGAGGAATCCCACTTGCCATGGTAGGGGGTAGAGCAAGGTGCAGATAAGAGGAGGAGATCTCCCTGAGAGTTGGGGATTGTGACAGCAGTTTCTCATGCTTAGTCTACTGTCCTTCAAGGCCTTAATATCAACTTCACCTTGTTTGAATAATCTTGATGGTTTTCTGTCCCTTGAAGTCACAAGAGCACCAAATGAACAGTAGTGGCTATTCACTTGGTGAACACCAACGAACTGTAGTGGCTCAAAACAACAACCATGGTATTCTTGTCATAGATTCCATGGGTGAGGAATTCAGACTCGGCTCAAAAGAAACAACTTGTCTCTTTTTCATGCTCCATGAAGTCTTAGACCTCAGCTAGGAATATTTGAATGGCTGGAGTCTTGGAAGGATCTGGATGCTTCTTTACTCACATAGAAGCTGTCTTGTTTGAGACTGTCAATTGGAATGTGACACAGGACCTCTCCATATTATCTGAGCCTCCTCACAGCATAGCAGCCTCAGAATAGACAGACGTTTTACATGGAAGTTCAGGGCTTCAAAAGCAAATCTTCCAATAACCAAGGCAGAACGTCTGTGGCATTTTACAACCTAGGCATGGAAGTCACATAGCATCACTTCCACTGTACCCTATTCATCAAAACACTTACAAACCAGCAGAGAGTCAATAGGAGGAGAGACTGACCCCCTTATCTCTTGATGGGAAGAGTGTTGAAGAATTTGACACTTTGCTTTTAAACCACCATAATGTGCTAACAATGGGCTTCTTTTCAAAGGCAGGCCTTGTTTACTGATTCTAGCTGTGTGGAGTAAGACCTCACAAAAAAGAGAAGCTAGGGTATTTGTAGATACCTTACATTTCAATGTACTGAATCTGCTCACCACCACTGAAATGATATGATGTGGTTTCAATGTTTTTGAGGTGTACAGAGGTTGAGGTATTAAATACTATCTTTCCAAAATTTATTGAGTTATGGATTTAGAACTACATAATTTACATTGGTTTAGAATATACGAAGAATGCTTACACCTCAACAGTAAGACAAATCACATCATACAAAATGGGTGTGAATTGGAGACCGGCACTTGCCATCTGCTTCTACATGGATAGAATCATGAGCCACTGCAGCTGCTGACCTTCAACACCTTCTAAAAAGGATCTCAGGATGGAGATCAGGAGTGAGGCACTCTGTGCTCTGGGAAAATTAGTAGAACAGTTCTTCATATAGGTATTTTCAGGGGAAGATTTTATGAGCCAAATCTTGCATCTCCTTGTATCTAAAAAAGTACTAAAATCCTTCATTGTGATATCTGCTTCTCACAATGAGCAGTAACCTTCATGAGACTAATAGCAACCTTTTGTAAAATGTGTTTTTTTAAGATTTTTATTTTTTCTATTATAGTCAGTTTACAATGTTCTGTCAATTTCTGCTGAACAGCAAAATGACCCAGTCATTAATATATCCTCTCACATTATCCTCCATCATATTCCATCACAAGTGATTGGATATAGGTCCCTGTGCTATTCAGCAGGATCTCATTGCTTATCCACTCCAAATGCAACAGTTTGCATCTACCAAACCCAAGCTCCCAGTTCATCCCACTCCCTTTCCATTGGCAACCACAAGTCTGTTCTCCAAGTCTATGATTTTGTTTCTTTTCTGTAGATAATTTCATTTGTGCCATAGATTAGATTCTAGATATGTGACAGCATATGGTATTTGTCTTTATCTTTCTGAATTACTGCACTTAGAATGAGAATCTCTAGTTCCATCCATGTTGCTGCAAATGGCATTATTTTGTTCTTTTTTATGGCTGAGTAATATATATATATATATATACATATATATATATGTATATATGTGTGTGTATATATATGTATGTATGTATGTATGTATGTATGTATATATATATATATATATATATATATATATATATATATCACATCTTCTTACTCCATGCATCTGTCAGTGGACATTTAGGTTGTTTCCATGTCTTGGCTATCGTGAACAGTGCTGCAATGAGCATGGGGTGAATGTGTCTTTTTGAATTGTAGTTTTGTCTGGATAGATGCCCAGGAGTGGGATTGTTGGGTCATACGGTAGCTCTATATTTAGTTGTGGTACCTCCATACTGTTTTCCATAGTGGTTGTACTGATTTAATAGATGGGTTTTTTTTACCTGTCTATGGGAGAAGGTGATCACCATGTCTTACTCCTCTGCCAACTTGATCCTTTCCTTCCGTGTGCTTGGTTGCATGTACCTCCACCTTTCACCAAAATCACATATATACTTACATTTCCCCCTCCCTTTTGGAGTGTTATTTCAGAGCTATCTGAAATGTTTCTCCCAGAATATAGTCCTCATTTTGCCCCAAACAAAACTTAACTCTCAACTTTAATGCTGTGCATAGATTTTAACTCGACATGGTAAATGATTTAAATAGACATATCAACAAGGAAGATATAACAATGGCTAATAAACACCTAAAAATACTCAGCATAATTAGTCATTAAGGACATTATATTTCACACCCTTTAGAATTGCTATAACAAAAAAGACAGACAACAACAAATGTTAGTAAAGATATGGGAAAACTGAGCCCTCATATCTTGCTGGTGGGAATGTAAAACAATGCAGCCACTTTGGAAAACAGTTTCGCAATATCTTAAAAGTTAACTATAAATTTACCTTATGACCCAGCAATGCTACTCTTCGGTGTTTTTCCAAGAGTAACCTAAAATACATATCCACACAAAGACTTGCACATGAATGTTATTAGCAAAACTATTAATAATAGCCAAATACTGAAAGAATCTAAATGTCCATCAACAAATGAGTGGATAAATAAAATGTGGTATATTCATACAATGAAATGTTAAACAGTTAAAAGAAACAGACTACTGATACATGCTATAACATGGATTAAAAATATTTTGTTAAGTGAAAGAAGCCAGTTATAAAAGGCCACATGTTATGGTTCCATTTACATGGAATTTCCAGAAAAAATAAATCTACAAAGACTGAAAGCAGTTATTGGTTGCCTGGGTGGATGGTGGTGAGGAGAACTGAGAATAAATAAGCATGAGGGATTGTATTGGGATAACAGAAATGTTCTAAAACGGATTTATGATGATGGTTGTACCATGTGGTAAATTTATTTTAAAATTATTGAAATAGGTGAGTTATATGATATGTAAAATTGCCTCAGTTGGCTACAAAAATAAATTTGTCTTTGAAAAATATTACATTTTAGAATTTAGTTTTTATTACTATTCTCTTTTTTCCTAGCTGATCTTGATTTTTGAGTATGTGAAACAGAGTCAACTGTAGAAAGATATATTCACGCTATCAAAAGCCTGGACTTGAAATTAGAATATGAGACCACACGGGAACAATATCCATGCTGGATGGTGGTTGATCATGACTAATTGGTTGAGGCCAGCGAGCGCAGAGAGAGCAGAGTTTGGAGTCAGACAAGCCAGGGGTATCTTGCCTCTACTACTTACTTGATGGGTGAACTTGACTAAATTTCTAGATAAAAGTTTGTTCATACGCAAAATGAAGATTGAATGGTGCAAACCTCAAAGGATTGTCAAAATTAAATGAGATCCTGTTTTGGAAATACATAAAAACGGTGGTCATGAACAATTACTGAGTGGTAGTCCAGTAATTCTCCCATTCATTAAAAATATATAATTGTTAAAAGAAATTAACAAAACTGCTTGAAAACCAGTATGCTTAAATTAAATTTTTAAATATAGATTGTGTATTTCAGTGCTTAACAGACATTCAGTAAATATTAGTTGGAAAATAATTTTCTAAAAGCCCATATCGCTCTTGCAGCATTGTCTTAATACATAAAAATTAACCCAACATTGTTCTTTCTCCAGATCATATTAGATAATACTTTTTCTATTTTTTAGCTGACAACTTATATTTACGTGTTTCTAGACCAGAGCAGATAGCTGTAAGATTTGTGGTAAGCATGCTATCAGAATTTTTCAACTCCTCTCTTAGCTATTGGCTACGAATGTTCTAGATGATCTCTTCTGCAGTTTTGAAAATGACGGTCCAGTCTTTTCTTCTCAGCCAGTGGTTACTGCTCTTACAGCGCTCTTCCCAACATCAACTTGAAAAAGGAAGAAAAGCCAGAATGAAATACAGTTATCTCCTCTCCTGTTCACAGCTCCTGTCTTCCCCGACCTCCTCTCCAAGCAGCGGCAAGAGGAGTGAGCACAGTGCACCACGGCTCCGCCTCCACAGCAAGGCTGCTTTCGACAATCCAGTGGGAGTCATTTTCCACTCTATTTAAAGAATAAAGACATCTTTTCCTCCTGATAGATGTCTCCTGCTGCTGACTGCTCTTCCAGAAATTGCTTGAAATTAAATTCAATGGGAGCACCTTTACTGCTGAGGCTGCCCGTGCAACTCGAAACTTCTATAGTTGAGGCACAGAAAAAGGCACTAAAAGGAAATTCAGAGGCTCTTCTATTCCACTCATCTTGGTTAAGGAGTTTGCTTCTGATACAACTGTTTTAGTAAGAGTTCCTTCAAACTAATGTTTTAAAGATTTTGTGTCTATTACAGATGTGTCTGTATATGTGCAGAAAAACCTTCTTGAACAGTAGTTCTAAACAGTTTTAAAGAGTTTCAAAACCACGGTGGTTCTCAAACCTTTGTGGGCTTCAGAACCACTTTGAGGGCTTGTGAAAGAGATGACCGCCCCCTTTTCCTCCTCATCCCTCCCCTCCTGCACCCCAGTTTCTGATTTAGCAGGTCTAGGATGGGGACAGAGAATTTATATATCTAACAAGTTCCAAGGCAATGCCCATGCTGCTGGTCCAGGGACTACACTTTGAGAACCATCATTCTGGAAGCACAACTACTCTATCTGCTGACCCAGATTCTTAGGGTCACCACTATTAACTGCAGTATTCAAAAATGATTTTCTATTGTGAATCTTCTGAATGAAGAATAACTCTGAAACCTTTACTACTCTAAGTGCTATCCTTTTTTGTTGTTGTTGTTTCTTTTTTTAACATAGATTTTTGTTGCCTGGGGAACAGACTGAGTGAGCTCGAAGAGCTTTTTAAACCAGTGTTCCCCAGTTCAAGATTTTATTTCCTACAAGCCAATAAATATCTTCAAGCACGTCATTTCTCTTTAATATGTCTCTGCTACCCAAGTTCTATACAGGATTACATATATATTTTTTCTTATCACACACTTCTTCTAAAATGATGAAAAGTATAATAATTAGTTCATGGTTTATATAAGAAATTAAAACAAGGTAAGGGTTGACACGCATATGCCACTGCTTCTCACATTTGTCCTTTGTGTGGACATTATAAAATTGCATAGTATTTTATCTTCTTCCCTTTGTGCTTGTGGGGAGTACATGGTGAGAGTATTATCATATAATTAATAGAATATTGTAACTTGGAAATTCTTAATATAGGTTTGACTTTATATAATAGAGGTGGTTCTAAAAAACTGAGTATAAATGAACATGGATGTCAAATCCAGTTCTCTTACTGGCTCTCATTATGAAATTAAAGATAGGCTCCTTCAGGGAAGAACATCTCTAACACATAATAAATGCATATCCAAGAATACAATAAACTCTTTAAATAGAAAAATGATAATTTTTTGATAATAATAATAGCCAGTATGTGCCACAAATTATGAATACCAAGTAGCTAGGGTCATTCTCATATTTGATACACTTGTCTAAAGGTCGGGAGGGAAAAACTGCCAGGCTAGCTGAAAAGAATTTTCTGGATGAAATGTCACTAGGAAAGCCAGCAATGATAAACTGCAGCAATTAACACATGCTGGAGATAGCATGACCACAACACCAGCATGTCTCCTGTGGGTCAGGAGACCTGAAAAGCTTTAAAGCTATCCAGTTTGGCATGGCATATCAGCTTAATTCTTCAGAATTAAAATTTTGGTAGAGAAATTTCTTTAAGCAGAAGTCCCACAATGTGATCAGGCCACAGACTCATAACCAGACAGCCTAGGTTCTATTCCTAACTTTGTACCATTAAAGCTGCATGACTGGGACCTTGTTATCATAAACCAGCAGCACCAGCTTCACCTGAGACCTTGTTAGAAATGCAGACTCTCAGCCTCTGCCCAGACCCACTGAATCAGAATCTGCATTTTAATATCCTTAAATGATTCATAGGCACGTTATATAGTGGATACACTTCTCAGTCCCCGTTTCAGGATGCTTACTCCCCCAGTGGATGAAGATGCTGTCCTTCTCTGGATAATGCTCCTGGCTGGAGAGCTGCTTCACCAAGGTCATGCCCCTCTTTGCCAAGGGCAGCCATTATCAGATGACCGTGGAGGTCTTGGCCCTCTCACACTACTTGTAACAACTCTGAAGGTCACCTCAGCTTCAGAGCTCCCCCTGTGTTGACAAAGGCTATTGCTAAGACTTCATTTGGTCCAGGTTCTCTTCCTGCCCAATACTGCTTTCTTCTCTGGCCTTCTACAGGTGTTTGTCCTGAGAGCACTTCTTATTGAAGTTCACACACTAAACCTCATCTTCAATTTGCTTTCTGAAGAACCAAACCTGCAACAACATTTACATCTGAAATGCTTGAACTTTGGTCATGTAAACCAATCTCTGGCTCCTTAGTTTTCTCATTTGGAAAATGGGAATAATAACAGTATCTTTCAAATAAACTTATTTACAAAACAGATATCATGGTTATAAGGATCAATTAGGAATCTGGGATTAACATATAAACACTATTATATATAAAATAGATAAACAGTAGTGACCTATTGCATAGCACAGGGAACTAACTATATCTTATAATAACCTATAATGGAAAAGAATCTGAAAAAAGAATATACATGTATATATATGTGTGTATATGTGTGTGTGTGTATACATATATATATATATACACACACACATATATATATACATACACACATATATACACACACACGCACACACACATACACATAAACACACACATATATATATATGGAGATAGCATGACCATATATATATATAATGGAATCACCTTGCTGTACACCTAAAACTAACACAACATTGTAAATCAACTATACTTCAATAAAATAAATAACAGTATCTTCATGGTGTCCTGTGAGGATTAAATTGTCAGCTTTTGTGAAAGTACTAAAAGTATCAACTGGATCATGCAGTGTTACATGTTGGTTATCACTATAGAATAAGACCATGGATAAAGAGTTAACACATACAAAATCTCAGATTCCTTTTTTTAAAAGAACTATGACTAACATGTAAAAATTAAATTCAATTGGGTAATAATCTCTTTATGTATTCAATCACTTTGCAGGGGCTGATAGGAAGGAAATGTAGGCACACATATACTAACATGTTATCTGAATTTGGATCAAAAATATCAAGCTGATGAACCAAGTGGGTTACACTGTCTTAGCAACATAGACAATGCAATTCTTATTTCCCTGTAGGCAGAGAATAGTGTAAAACAGAGAAGGGCTTTGTGACATGAATCAAAAAGACAGTGATACATGGAAGCATTAGAATCAAATAATTTCAGGGGAGAAAGGGATTACATTTATCTAGTCCAACTATTCAAGCAAAGATAGATAAATCTAGCTGCCATATAATAGGTATGTGTCCAATTTTGTTTCTCCGGTCTGTAGAGTAGGTTTTGAGAGTAAACCTTGCTTTTCAGAAACTAAACACACACACACACACACACACACACACACACTTGGAGTTAATGCCCCTGGCCCTGATGTTCTTCTCCAGATTTTGGCCCCATTCATGTCTGGCTCTATGAGTCAGCGCTACCTCGAGGTAAGTCTCCACTGAGCTTGGAGGTTAGATTTTTTAACGCACACAATACTGTGGCTTAAGTCCCCAGTTCATGTGATGGTATAATGTAATCTTTGCCAGATTGCTCTCTGTAGGTACTTTAGGGTTCTTCAAAGTGAATCTTCAGGGATTTTCATTGTAAACTGAATGTGAACTGCTGCTCTCCTCTTCACACACCCCTCTGTCCTCTGTTCATTCCTTTGCGGGTCACATTTGGAGGCGACTGTTACCATAACTTTATTGTAGCAGTAGCTAAATAAAACAGTGCCCTTAAATCTTTACATATTATCTCCTTGACTGATTATAAACTTCTCAAGAACAATAGATTTTCACCACTATCAACATAGAAGTCTCTACCAGGCTCTGCGAGTCACATTTTAAGGGTATTCCTCTGGCTGCTCTCCCCTATACCAGGTCCCTGCAAGTGGGCAGAGTGGAGTTACCTTTCCAGTGGTGATAACATCTTGATGGTAACTTTTTTTTTTTTTTTTTTTTGCTTTTTAGGGCTGCATTTGCAGCATACGGAATTCCCCAGCTAGGGGTCAAATCAGAGCTACAACCACTGCCCTACGCCACAGCCACAGCAACACCAGATCCGAGCTGCATCTGCAACCTACACCACATCTTGTGGCAATGCCCGATCCTTATCTACTGAGCAAGGCCAAGGATTGAAACTACATCCTCATAGAGACAACATTATGTCTTTAACCCACTTAGTCACAACAGGAAATCTGAGAATTTTTTATTAAGTTGAAGAAAGACTCAAGTTTTCAGAATGAGGAAGCATACCATATACAGAGAAGGGTACGTATAAAATATACATGAATGCCACCTAGATCCGTTATCATAAGACCACAGAATACTAAAGGCAAAAGAATTTTTAAGAACAATCACTGAGAAAAAATAAAGTATCTACAAAGGAACAAGTAGACTAACATCAGATTTCTCAAAAAGAGAGAGAAAATAATTGTTCACCTAGAATTCTGTATCCAAGTGAACTTGCTCTTAAGGGTGTAAAGCCCTTGCTGAAAGTTCTTTTAAGGATGTTGAAAAGGGATATACATAATGCAAGAGATAAGAGCAAAGGAACTGGTAAACATGTGAGTAAATCTGAATAAGTATTGGCTAAAAAGCAATAGTCAATAATGAAGGTTAAAAAAAATTCAACTAATATACAGGACCTCAAAAACATTACTGATTAGAATGAAGAGGTTCTAAAGTGTTCAGAAGGAGAGGTGAAACGTTAATTTAGACTTTGTTAAGCCATAGGCAGAGTGAAGATATTTGCAGTACACATAATTGAAAAACAATCTGTATACAAAACACCAAGAACTAAAAGCTAATAATTAAAAATAATCTAATAGAAGAGTGGAAAAGGATATGAGGGCAATTCACAGAGGGTGAAACTTGAGTTTCCAATAGAGAAGCTCAACTTCTTTATGAATTCAGGGAATTAAAAATAACAATAAAAAGTAATTTCATAGCCATCAAATTTATAAAAGTTTAAAAATCTGGTAAAAACAAGTAATTTTAAGGCTATGAAGGGACACAAATTCCCATACAGTGATTTCGAGAGTGTGAATTATCATAGCTTTTTGGAAAGCAATTGAGTAAGACCTAGTGTCTGTTATATTTGGGCAAATACCATAGACTGGGTGGCTTAAATAACCACAGTTTACTTCTCATAGTTCTGGAGGCTGCAAAGTCCAGTATCAAGGCAGACTCAGTGTCTAGTGAGAGTGCGCTTCCTTGTTCACAGGTGGTTGTCTTCTGCATGTGTCCTGACGTGACAGAAGAGGTGAAGAAGCTTTCTTGAAAGTCTTTTCCAAGGGTACTAATGCCGGTCTTAGGTGCCCCATCCTCATGTTCTGATTACTTCCCAAAACCCCCACATCCAAATACCTTCACAGTGGAGATTAAATTTCAACACATGAATTTTTGAGGGGACACAAACATTCAAGCTATATAGTAAATTGTATTTAGTAGATCGGAAGATGCACCTTTCCAATGACCAGCAATTTCGGCTTCTAGATATATACCTTTAGACGGCAGTGATTCTCAAAAAGGGCAGCGTTGCCCCTCCCACGCCCACCCCAGACCATGGGCAATGTCTGAAAGCATTTTTCATTATCCCTACTGGAAGCTTGCTACTGGCATCTATGGAGTGGAGGATCCTGCTAAACATCCTACAATGTACACATCAGCCTCTTACATAAAGAAGTTCTGGTTCACAGGGTCAGTAGGATTAAAGCATAGAGAGTTCTGACTGACAAAAGCATATTGCAAAGAGAAATTGATTTATTTTGCCATATATGCAACACTTTAAAAACAGTAACACTGTAAATATATTTAGAGACGTTGTTTGACAAAATGGACATCTCCACTAGAAGTCCTCTCCCACACTGACTAAGCTATATCACTTGCTCTGACTAATAGGATAATAGCAAACTTGCCACAAGCAGAGCTTAAAAGGTGCTTGGGCATCACGTTTCGCCTTCTTTTGTTGTTCTTGAGAGCCCTGTGACCACAACAACATGAATGCTCACAGGGCCATTCCACTGGGTAATGAGAAACACTTAAGTAATTCCTATCATGCCAGCTGATACTGAGCCAACTGCCAGGTATATTTGTGAAGTCAGTTAGAGATTTATTCCCTTCCCCAGAAAGAATGGCTCAGCTGACCTATAGAACTATGAGCAATAATACTAAGCCACCAAGTTTTGCTACAAACCAAAAAGATAGCTGATACAACTGTTTATAGATGGAGTTCCCATCATGGCTCAGTGGTTAACGAATCCAACTAGGAACCATGAGGTTGCAGGTTCGATCCCTGGCCTTGCTCAGTGGGTTAAGGATCTGGTGTTGTCATGAGTTGTGGTGTAGGCTGCAGACGTGGCTCAGATCCTGCATTGCTGTTGCTGTGGCTGTGGCGAAGGCCAGTAGCTACAGCTCCTGTTAGACCCCTAGCCTGGGAACCTCCATATGCCATGGGTGTGGCCCTAGATAAGGCAAAAAGACAAAAAAAGCACAACTGTTTATAGAAAACACATAGGCACTAAAGGTATAAAAGCATGAATGGGTAGAGAGAACAAACACCACCTGAATAATGATTAGCCCTGAACAATTATTATGGATGATAACAATCTCTCTGGAGGAGGGAGGGTGTTGGAAGATAGGATGTAATGTTTTCTTGGAAATAACCACAGAAAGGTCTCCTAGTTTTAGCTCTGACATGTAAAGGGCTTTGAAAGTTGTCTTATCCTTACAATAAAGAAAAAAGCTCATGAAACTGAAAATCAATGATTTTCCTGTACCCATAAGAGAATTAAAGTCACAAGGCACACGGCCACCTTGAAACCTAGAGAGACAGGCAAATACAGAGGATAATTAAAACTGAGATCACCTTACCTGGAACATCAGCAGGTAGAGCCATGAACCTGTAGGAATACTTAACTCATTGTTTGGATGAAGTGTTGGAGGCTAAACATGAGCTAGCATTAAAGTGAGCAAAACCTGGAGGGCATGGTCTTAGGGGTATCTACATTATGGTGGGTTTGATCCCCAGGAATCCCACCACCACAACAACAAAACACAAGGCATGGTAAAAGCCAAGAAAAAACAGAGCTTGAGGAGATAGTGTATATAAGAACAAGACTCAGATAAGGCACACACATTGGAATTATCAGATAGGGAGTTAAAACTAATTATGATTTATAGTGGCTACCATATTGGACACTCAAACTCTAGAGTTATGTTGACTTATACTTGTAGCCCTGCTGTGCCTTTGATAATCTGTGTAACCTGAAGAAAAACAATAAAGCTTCCTAAGATTTCTAAAAATACCAAACCAAACAAGAAACAAACAAACAAAAAAAACCTATGATTTATGTGTTAAGAGCTCTAATGGAGAAAGTAGACAACATGCAAGAACAGATGGGAAATGCAAGCAGAGAAGTGGAAAATCTAAGAAAGAATCAAAAGGAAATGCTCAAAATAAAAAAAACCCTGTAATATGTATCATTGTTTATTGAATTATTTCCTTATTGTGACAGTTGTCTCAAATTTTTGCTATAATAAATAATGCAGTGGTGAACAACAACAACAAAACACTGTAACATAAATGAAGACTATCTTTGATATGCCCATGAGCAGACTACAAACAACCAAGGAGAGAATCATAAAGCTGGAAGACATGGCAATAGAAACTTTCCAAACTGAAATTTAAAGAGAAAAAAATGAAAAAATGAAACATGATATCCATGGACTGTGGGACAATTTTGAAAGATATCAGAAGGATAAAAAAGGAAAAAAATGTAATAGAAGAGATATTTGAAGTGATCGATAGCAGGGAATTTTCCAAAATTAATGATAGACATGAAACCTAAAATCCAGAAAGCTCAGAGAACACAACATAGAATAAATATGTCCAAAAATCTCCTCTATGCATCTCAGATTTAAACTGCAGAAAACAAAAAATCTTCAAAGAAGCCAAAAGGGGAAATACCTTACATATAGATGAATAGGTCTAAGAATCACAATGGACTTCTTGCTGGAAACTATGCAAGCAAGAAAAGAGTGGGGGGAGAATATTTAAAATGTTGAAAGAAAAAAATCACACATCTGAATTCCCTATTCAGTGAAAATATCTTTCAAAAGCAAAAGAGAAAGACTCTCTGAGACAAACTTGTTTGGGAACTTACTGCGAGATCACCTACATTGCAAGAAATGTTGAAAAAAGTTCTTCAGAGAGAAGAAAACGATGAGTCGAAAACCTGGGTCTACATAAAGAAAAGAAGAATACTGAAGAAGGAATAAATGAAGGTAAAAAGCATGTTTTATTTTTCTTATTCTTAGTTGTTCAAGCTATTTGTTTAAAGTAGTATTCTAAACAATGTATTGGGGACAATGTATTGAATGCTTATAAGATTTGGATAAGTGCTTATAAAACATGGATAATTGAAAGGAATAATAGCAATATTGTAAGAGACAAGAGGGAGACTGGATATATCTCAGTATCTTTACTTTCTTAGAACTCATCTCCTGTAGTCCACTACTTTGGAAAATGGACCTTTGTGATTGACTTGATGAGCTATTGGGATATTTTCACTTTGGGATCTGAATTCAGTCTTCACAGATTTTTCAGACATGCAACTTTTCTAACTTTTATTTGCAGTACAACATGTATCTCCACAACCTTCAAGAAAGGTCAAAAAAATTTTAGCTCTCTCAGCATTTATTTGTTCCCTTTCATATAATTCTGTGTTTGGAAGATGGAAAGATTATTAATCTCTAAAACTTTAAATTCTTCTCCAACTTTCTTTTGATAAAACTGGAAACTAGGGGTGTGTGGAGGTCACCAGCTACTAGAATGTCTTAGGTGCGCTTAACTAAACTACCACCATTTTGGATGGGTTTGACATTAGGTACTTTTTATCATTGTGTCCAAGCTAAATCTTACCACATAAATTTTAAGCAACAAATCCTGTTTATTTAGTTCTCAGTGGAGTTTGGGTGTTATTCCATAGTACCCTTAAATTATTTATACTTTAAAAGATAGCATTGAATCAGAGTTGGCATTTGGACCCAATTTTCTTTAGTGTATATATATATTTTTTCTTTTAGGGCTCCACCTGCAGCATATGGAAGTTTCCAGGCTAGGGATCGAATTGGAGCTGCAGCTCCCTTCCTATGCCACAGCCACAGAAATGCAGGATCCGAGCTGCATCTGTGAACTACACCACAGGTCAGAGCAACGCCAGATTCTTAACCCACTGAATGAGGCCAGGGATTGAACCAGCATCTTCAATGGATACTAGTCAGGTTCGTAACCCACTGAGCTCCAACTGGAACTCCTAGAGCAGATTTTAAATCCCTAATCTAATTGTTTTCTCCACAAGTCAAAAGCAGTGGGTAGCTCTGTTTTCTTTTTAAAAGTATCTATTGTCTTTTGTAATTTTCCATAAGCAAGAATGAAATTGGAAATCTATAGCCTTAGCAATTAAAAAAATTGTATAGTTACTATACCAAACTGCCAGAGAGACATCATAATCAATTTGCCTTGGAACACCTGTTAAAAATATTTTTGCCATAAAAGGTATAATTTTTCTACTGGATAAAATAAAAATAAGTAAACACATGCCCTGTGACGATAGTCTCGCTTCATGAAGACAAAGCAAATATGCATTAGAGGTAAAACAACAGCAGTGAAAACAGGAATGCAATTCATTTCATTTATGGAGGCATTTGTGTAGAGTAATAGACATTTTTAAAACATACTATTAGTGGGATTAAGATGGCGGAATAGAAGGACTGGAGCTCAACTTCTCTCCCAAAAAACAGCAAAACTAAAACCAAATGCTGAGCAACCTTCAATCAAATGGACTGTAAACTTCCAAAAAAGATACTCTGCTCCAGAAGACACAGCAAAGACCACATCAAGAGGTAGGAGGGGCGATTACGTGATAGAAGCAACCCCATACGTCCTGGGTGGGAAGCCCCACAGACTGGAAAGTAACTGCAGCACAGAGACTCAGCTACAGGACTGAGAGTTCTGAGCCTCATGTCAAATCCCCATGCCTGGGGATTGGGCACAGGGAGAAAGAGCCCCCGGAGCATCTGGCATTGAAGGCCAGTGGGGCTTGTATGCAAGAGCTCCACAGGACTGGGGGAAACAGAGACCACACTCTTGAAAGGCACACACAGACTTTCATGTGCACTGGGTCCCAGGGCAAAGCAGTCT